>LGRX02004606.1:0-25593 GCA_001247695.2 Cymbomonas tetramitiformis | reverse complement strand
GGAGTGCAAGGTAAGGGACTCTCGTGGGGCATGGTTTCCCTCCCACCATTCATCACGTGGCTCGCTGCAATAGTGCTGCAGCACGCTATCGTGATGGTTGCAGCATGTTGATGGGATGTTGAACACATGTTGGGACGATATTGTGCAGAGATGCGGGCGAGGCGCCCCCCGAGGCGCACGAGGCCCAAAGCAAGGAGTCCCCCCCCCCGGCCAATGCTGAGGCACCCACGAGCCCTCCACTAGCCGGCGGGAGTGCAAGGTAAGGGACTCTCGTGGGGCATGGTTTCCCTCCCACCATTCCTCACGTGGCTCGCTGCAATAGTGTTGCAGCACGCTATCGTGATGGTTGCAGCATGTTGATGGAATGTTGAACACATGTTGGGACGATATTGTGCAGAGATGCGGGCGAGGCGCCCCCCGAGGCGTACGAGGCGCACGAGGGGCATGCTTTAGATGGGACCATTGGAAGTAGCATGCCTGACTTGCGGGCATCCTCAATGTCGACTAGTTCATCGTCCATATCGAAGAGCTTTTCCAGGTGATACATGTCATCATGTTTCCTTGCCTACTTGCTTTCGCCGTAACTATGCTGCAGCACGCTATCGTGATGGTTGCAGCATGTTGATGGGATGTTGGAAACATGTTGGGACGATATTGTGCAGAGATGCGGGCGAGGCGCCCCCCGAGGCACACGAGGCGGCAAATTCAGCTCGTTTAGACGACAGCAGGTACTATTTCGGGATTTCTGGATTCATTGATGTAGTCACTGTTGACGCGGAACGTAGTCCTCACCAATTTCCACTTGACGTTACCCCCGAGGGAGACAACCTACCATCGAATGCGGAAGAAGCCTACGACTTCTTCGAAGCTCATCAAGCAATTTTGACACCGATCCGTATGGAAACTGTTGTCTACCTAGTACACGATGGCAACTTCGAGGCGACTACATACGGCTCGCTGCTGCCCGACGACTCTCAACTCGATAATCCTACACGAGACAATGTGCGGGAGGTTCGGTGCCTTGGGCGACATTGGAGGAGCGTTTCGACAATAAATGATTGGCCAGATTTGATCCGTGCGGTTGGAGTTTGGTCTTTAATTGCAGTTACCACGGATGCCATGGCTGCCGAGATGGAAGTAGAGCCCATGAGGTATGTACGAATATTTAGGCACCTCAACTTGCATACTGATTTTTCATGATATAATATGTTGCAATATATCAGAAACCGTTGCCGGTATATTGAATATGTATGGGAGATATACTGCGGTGGGCGAAGCAGATCTCCGGTGGAAGAGCCAGCTGAGGCGAAGGACACGGAGATGGGTGAGGTGAAGAACACGGCGGGCGAAGCCGATCCTTGGCTCTCGCTCCATGCAATGCATCGTCGAAATGTGGGCTCGGTAACATTGGAGCGAGGGCGGTTTATATGTGATTGTGCCATGTGCTACGGCGGAGTTGTACTAAAGGTGTTGAGCAAGGCCACCCGCACACGACATCGGAAACTCCACGGGCAGATCCAGCCACCCGCACCGGACCCTGAAGAAATCGATGCTGTAGTTTGTGGCAACCGTGGCGAAACCTTAAGGTACTCTCCGCCCTTTCTCTCCCATGAATGATTGGGCAAGCTTGCGTGGCAACACATTCGCAATATGTTGACAACGTATTGAAGGTGCATTGCAACTCTCCTACAGACATACGGATGTGGACGTCACGATGGATGACAAGGAGGGCAAACATGCTGAGGAAGCCGGGAGGACAAGCGCACAAGACGAGGTGGTACACGCACAACAGGACGTGGAAGCCAAGGATGTGTCGAGTCAAGGCGGCGAGGCCGGAGTTCCTGACGACGAGGATGGCGATGCGCCTAAGACCGAGGATGCCGATGGTGAGACCAAGGATGGCGGTGGGGAGGATTTGGGGTTCGATGAAGAAGACGACGGAGATGCCGTCCACTCCGTTAAAGCAGCGATTGCTACACAATTGGAAAGTATTGTGAATGCTGCAAAGGAGCTTTTCGGAGGGGAGACGGTAAGAACGCGTTATTATGCCAAATATCGTGCAGTGAACTGCACGTGCAATATGTAGTATGCATATCTCCGACATATTGACAATGTATTGCAGTATATTGCATATGTATTGACAACCACTGAAATTGCGATGTGTACGCAGGACCACAACGTGCGGCGATCAACTAAGCTCCTCGCGGATCTTCTCGAATGGAACTTGGAGGAAAACTTGACCCAAAAATCGTTTTCCTCGTTGTGTGAGATCCTACTTCACAACTTTGATGAGCTTCGCGAAACCCATTTCCCCTTGACGTTCGCTAAAGCTATGGGTACTTTCGACGCTTTTAGTACGCCGTACCAACGAGTGGACATGTGCGTCAATGGATGTTGTTTGTACGAAAAGGAGTTGGAGAACGCGGATCATTGTCCACACTGTAAAGAATGCCGGTGGCAAAGCTTTGGAGCGGCGGAGGAGGATGGCACTCCGAAGAAGCCGCGATTGCAATTCCTTTGGTGGCCCTTGAAGGAAATTTTCCGGAGGCTATTCCATTCACCTGAAGTTGCGGAGCTCATGCGGGCGCATGGCCGTCATACGTCTCCTGAAAGTGGACGCAAAGACACAATTTGGGGTAAGAGCCCAGCACGCGTCTATGATCCCAATGCTTGTGATAGGATCTGCAAAGGGCATATCCGCAATACACTTAACGTATGTCTTTGACATATTGCAGATGTACACATACAGTTGTATGTATACCGCGGTGAGTTGTATTTTGTCCGGAGTGTGCAGACGGAGATGCGTGGAAAGAGAAGAAGGCGCGGTACCCAGAGTTCTTCCAGGAGTTGCGGAATATAATCATCCTGTTCTGCGCGGATGGGGCTTCCGTATGGAAAAACAAGGCGGGCGTGTTTCCCATGTATTTCCAAATCTTGAACTTGCCGCCGGAGATACGCTCCAAGTACGAGTACCTTGAGGTCTACGGCATTCTTAATGGCATCCATCCCGCCGATACGACTCTTTTGTACGACAAGCTGGTCGACGAGTTGGAGGAGTTGTGGGAGACGGGCTGCGGAGTTTGGGACGCCTTTTCCGAGGAGTATGTTCGTGTACGGTGCATGCTACTCGGGGTGATCATGGATTACAAAGGCTTGGTCGATGCCGGGAAGCGAATGGATGTAAACGCCTACAAGTGTTGCATGTTGTGCCGTACGAAAGGATGTCACAGTCCAGCGCTGGGAAGAATCTTCTACGCATTCTTCAAGCAACATCCTCCTGGTACGCTCTCATCGCTATGCCACCCAGTTTGATTGTTTGCAGCATGTTTGCAACATGCATCAACATGCCTGCAACATACCACAGATATGTTGTATTACTTGTGCACGTGCCATGCAGGGCCGCCGGAGAACTACACGCATGAGTTTGTCAAGCGAATGGGCGAAATACACGAGGCACTTTCCAAATCAGGTTGGTCGAAAGCGGACATGGCGGAACGTTTCTCGGCCACCGGATTCAAGTTGCCCGCCGCATTCGCAAGGTTGTCGTACTTTAACTTGGCGTTGGATTGGCTCTATGATCCTATGCACGAAATCATGAACTTGGGAAACAGGCTTGCAACAACGCTGCTTGGGCTGGATTTCAACGAGGCCGCGCGCAACTTTGCCGAGGAGGAGGGCCTGCACCCAGAATGGGGGCAAACGGAGTGGGTGCAGAATTCGAAAGGTGAGTTTTGTATTAGTGCAACATTTCTGTAATTGTGTTCAATATGCCATACACGTGTTGACGGTATACGGCAACACGGACAGGGGAACCGCATGAGGTGTACAAAATGACAAACGGTCCATGGGGGATCCCACCGCGTCCGAAGGCTTCGACCACCTTACGTTCTCGGGAAACAGCACTCGAAGAAGGAGTTGCGGGGAGTCACCCGGTGGGGCGATGGGCATACGCATTTGTTGCGCACCTCAACCGCCTCCAACGGCGCAAAATACGCAAAGCACCTCAAGGCGCATGCGGCTTTGAAGGCTTTCGAGTCCAAGTTGTTGGCGGTATTGTCCTCTTGGCCTCGCGATGATGGTGAAGTCGACAATGCGCTGCAGGACATTGTGTCCAAACTGACTATCATCATACGGGAATGCACTGCGCATTCCATAGAACCTCGGGTACGTATTCAATGTTGGTGTGATATGAGTTCCACATGTCACAGGTATGTTGAATATATGTTACAAACGTATTGATTCGTACGTGCAGGATATGGAGTATTTGAGAGAGCAGACCAGACTTTTCTTTGAGGACTTGGAAGCGAATGGTCCTCCACAGTGGCTTGCAATCAACACCCATAAAATCTGGCACTGGGCCGATCTGCTCCTGCGATTCGGACCTGTGCGTGAATGGTGGATGTATGCCTTCGAGTCCATGAATGGCAAGCTAGCTAGGTGGGTGAAGAACAATGCGTCCCCCGTGGCAAGCATCATGAACGGCTATCTAAGGTTGAAAACCTTGCGCTCCCTACGAGGCATCCTGACCATGCTCTTGAACCGAGAAAGAGCTACTGCCGGCCGTGTCCCGCGGGCTTTGATGGCGGGCCCCGCTCCCGGCATCGTGGTCACTACCTTCGGGGAGAAGGGCAAGCCATTGGAGCTAACGTCCTTGGAGATTGACCAACTGACCCGCTGGATGCGAGCGAGTATTCCCGCTTACCGAAAGCTTTTTCAACAACATGCCGAGTACGACCTGTTCCGGCGGAGGTGCAACCTGCAAGCTCGCACGCATGTACTATCTGTAGTATACCTGCAACATATTGTCAACTTGTTTCTGTATGTTTATCATATATTGTAAGTATACTAAGAATATGTTGTCATCACAGGGAGAATGCCGCGCGCTCTAAACAAGCACTGCGGTACCGACAAGAGGTGGGTGGCGTGCCCGCGATCGCGTTCGGTCCATTGGAGGACCCTGAAGGATGGCTTGGTCGTCAATACACGGCTTACGAGAAGTCGTTCATGATGGGTCCCGAACCCATGTGTTCCAAGTACAACAAGGTGAACATCGGCGGTGTCTTCTATCGCACTAGAGACGGGGACAAAGGGAAAGTGACAACCCAGTGTTTCGTCCGCGCATCCTTCCCCAAGAATGATGCCGATGCCGATGACGAGTGGGAGGACAGGTACGACCTCAACCACCAGTTTGCATGCTTCTTTGCCTTTTCGTATATCTCTGCAACATATATGCAATACGTCCCCAACATATTGAGGGTATGTTGTACGTATATTACAAAAACATTGAACATTTCGTGCGCAGGCATGGTATCATCAACGCCATTCTGCGGGTTAGCATTGGCGGTGTGCTCTACACTTTTTTAAAGTGTGATTGGCTACCCGTGCCCACGGAAGCTCAGATCGCAAGCTTCAAGCTGAAGAACTCCATCCTCGGCGTGGACAAGGTGTCCAAGGCTTACTACACCTTCAACCCATGGGACACCTCCAAGTACACTATGGACAACCGAGAGCCCTACCTACTGGCCAATCAAGTCCAAGCGCAAGTAGTGATAGTCAAACACCCCTGCATGGATTCAGCGGTGATACTTGATACGAGCGACCGCAATATGGAGAAACTTGCACTCGTTGATAGGCCCGTAGGTAGTGATGGTCACTTTGACACATGCGGGAAGTGTAGAGTCGGTGGCGAGCTCCTTCTGTGTGAGAGGGCAGGCTGCAAAGAGGCTATGCACGTGCGATGCGCAGGGCTCACCGACATCCCCACTGGAATGTGGTACTGCAGAAAGTGTGATGACGCATAGTAGTGCCTCTGTACACATTTCATATACCTGTAATATACCAGATACGTATTGCGGACATATTGTAAGTATTATGCAATATGTGAGCAGCAGGGGGGTCTTACCCCTTTACCCCATGCAGTCATGTGTTGCACAATTCACTCTGATTGTAGACATATTGCACATGTACTAAAGATATTCTGCATGAGGGAATGTTTCAATATGTGTTCAACACATATATTGCAAACGTGTTGAATGATTCATCTGATTGTAGACATATTGCACATGTACTAAAGATATTCTGCATGAGGGAATGTTTCAATATGTGTTCAACACATATATTGCAAACGTGTTGAATGATTCATCTGATTGTAGACATATTGCACATGTATTGAACGATTCCTTATGCGTGAATGTTTCAACATGTGTTCAACACATGTTCAGTACGTGTGTTGCAGGCGGTTGCAGACATATTGAACACCCCTCCAATCGTTTTGCCTTATTTCAATACATCGGGGCCCCAATTCAAAAAGCCCCCCAGAACCGACTTCTGCGATACGCGTCCAAATGCCGTGAAAACTTGTCCCCATAACGCTAGACCCTTCCTTAGATGATACCAAGTGCTAGTGGGTGAGTCTGACACCATTTGGGTGCCCATGCTAGCATACTCATTTTCGCTGTGTCCAGGCTGATCGCGGTTCAATAGTTTGGCCAATATGTTACACGTGTATTGGAATGTCCAGATATTAGCATACCGTCTTCAATATGCCTCCAATATGCCTCCAATACGTGTTCAACACGTGTATTGAACCCGTCTAGAAACGTAGGGATTTGCATGCTGAGCACTCTTCCAACTGAGCTATCTCCGCTTAAAAGCTGTCGGGTTTCGTTTGTCGGTGTGACTGACAGAGTCCGATCCCCAACATCGTGACACGTGGACAATCAAGAGTGAATATAACGGGAACCCGAACAATTTCCCCCCAACCGCACGGAGTCAAGGCGCCTCTAGCCCTCTACGCGATTCTACACAAGCTAAGCTACCCGTGCGGTTTATAAACGTTTATCGTCCGGCGGGTGGGGAATAATTGGGTTCCTCATCAATATTACTCCCCCCATCCCGGCGTGTGAAAAGCCACAAGATAAGCCTAAAATACAGCGGGGTAAGGAAAATAAAGCGGGGGTGTGTATTCTATATATATGTACACCCGATATAAGGTTATATCGGCTCCCGGGGAGTGTTATTATATACACCTATAAAGGGTTATGTCCCCCAAAATCGATATAACCCCACCACAACACTGGTAGGAAGGATGGTCTTCAGCAGGGATGAAGGTATCCGACGGCTGCTGGCGATTTAAGACGATATGCTGGCGTCCATCATACTTATGCCTATTACCCACAGCTTATAAAGGTGGCTTAAGCCACCTTAACTTGAAGGGCTCATTGAAGCTTCTTCGGCGGTGCTTTCAACATTTGGAAACCTATTTCGTCAAGATCTTGAGCTGCTCTTTCTGTAGTGTCTTATCAAAACGTTTGATCTGAGTTCATCTTGACCCTCAAAATCTCGGTTGAAGTAGGGTGGGTATTTCCCAATTTTCCTTAAGATGGCTGAAGCCACCTTAAGCTAATTTGCTCAAGGGGGCTTCCTCGAAGGCGCTTTTCAAAATTTGGAGACCCATGTTGTCAAGATCTCGGAGCTGCTCTTTGTGCGGTGTCTTGCCAAAAGTTGCATCATCATTTGATCATCTTGACCCTCAAAATATCGGTTGAAGTAGCATGGGTATGCAAAAACCGGGAAAATCGCTCAAATTTCACTAAATGTTGCACCCTCTTGGATACTTCCCAAAATTGCTCACCGGGAGCTTGGGCTCGCCGAATAGTGCATATAGTGTCTATAAGAAGAAGACATTGTCGCGGTCATTTTGAGCAAAAAAAATCTAGTTTCCGGCACCGATAGCTCCCGTAAGAATTGAAAAAGTTAAGGTGGCTTAAGCCAACCTAAATCGCTGTTAGGGTGGCTTAAGCCACCCGAAGGGTAATAGCCACTTAGCATAATGATTGATCTGACGGCTACTGACGATTTAAGATCGACCACTGGTTATCGCCAGTAGTTATGTGACACACATTCACTGCAGTACCCCCCTAACTACCCTAGCTACCCAGTAGTAGTGGTCACATCTGTAGAGCAAGACTAGAATCTCGGAAGGGTGAAAACTGCACACTGCGATCGCCAAATAACTAGATATCCTGCAGTGTGTATAAAGCTCATGAAAATGAGCCAAACTCAGACAATGCATTACTACAAAAACATTGAAACGTCAGCAAATAACATGGAAATGACAAGCTACAAACCCAATCAAAAAATCACGAAGGGATAAAAAACTTGATCCCGGGCGGTGGGTGGGAATAACACCCTTCTTTGAAACAAATCAAACATCGGAGCCGAACCCTCACAGAGTTCGAAACCTTATACCACATAGTGGTACCTCCTTTCCCGTCTGTCACATAACCGTAGTTATGTGACACAGCACCTCTCGCTCCGCTCGCTGCACTGTGACACATAACATTCGCTTATGTGACACACATGCACTGCAGTACCCCCCTAACTACCCTAGCTACCCAGTAGTCACATCTGTAGAGCAAGACTAGGATCTCGGAGACAAAACAAAGATCTAGTGATCGCTCAAACAACGAAGCAAGTTCGAACGTACCAGCCTCTCCTCCACACTGCAGTATACATTGAGGCAAAAAGACCATTGACGGCCGTTCCACGAGGGCGTAACAGGATCCCCCTTGACTCACCGTACCTTGAACATCCTTAGGCGATCCTTGTATGAACCCCTAGAACCTGACGAATCTCACAGAAACTAAACGGAGCCCCACAAGTAATTGAAACATTCGACGTCTCATTCTCTCATAACGCAACATGCGCGGCACATTAAGGCACAAAAATCGACGAACCATCGAAACAACGAACTCACAATCCCTTGACGATATGTCGGTATGCCGAACGGGCTCCTCATTCTTGCATTACGTTCTCAATACCTCAACGCTAGCAGTAAGCCAGGGTAACGTCTTTCGTAACATGTCACGAACATCTACTGGAATATCCCGGTTCAAGATATCAGACAGTCAGTGAACCAATATAGATAAACTCCCATAAGAAATAAACCCTAAGCTAGATATACCCGGAACGGTCACGGAGTCGGAACGGTCTCGGTCCTAGCTACCTGTGACACCTTGATGTGTCACAGCACGGGCTTACGGATCAGTCACAGGTCCAGTGCTGGCTACCTAGAAATCTGTCATAGGGGCCTGCACCGGGACTCCCGGTCAGGGCTGCCTATACAGATTTCAGCACACCACCCCAACACTGTGGGTGATGACTGACAGGTAAGACAGAGAAGTCAAGATAAGATAGAGCAGAAGCTAGGGTGACAGGTCCTAACTGCTAATCCAATTGTGCTATTCTGATACACAAATCGGAACCCTCTAGCCGGCACAAGAGCAGAAACATACAGGCACTCAGGTCCTGCTAAACTACTGAAAGGCACTGCGCCAGCAAGTCAGTTTGAAGAATTCAAAGGTGTCAAAGTAGAAACGTAAACCAAATTGAAGACCATGTTGAGGTCAAAGTACATCTCAGCACACCACTCTGGCTGGTGGTGCACTGCCAGAGCCAGAAGGATGGCTACTCGGGGTCAAAGTCTAGAGGGTCACCGTCACCACAATGTCCATGGTAGTAGCCTGCAGCACTGCTCTCCAATGGGTCAGGCGGCCGGTGAACCACCGTCGCAGCACCCAGGGAGTGCAGTACTGCATCCAGAGTGACGGGGTCTAGCTCGGAAATACCAGGGTATATGCACAAATCCTCTCTGCACAGCACAGGCTGCGGTGCAGCCCGACCCGATACCTGCACAGAGTCGATGTCATTGGCCGCCGTGTAGGCGGCAGCTCCCACACCCATGATCGAGATGAAAAGGACAAGAGAGAGAAGGTAATGAAACCCCCGCGGGCCCGCGTGTGCGGGGAAGCCCCATGGCGGCTTGCCACATCCGTAGGTGCGGGAAGCACCACCAGACTCAGGCACGTGGGTCGCGGACTCCGACGCATGATGTGCTGAATTGGCCGGAGTCCGCGGCTTCACGATGAAGCTGCCGTCGGCGAGGTCCTCGTAGTCGTCCGTGTCGTAACCCGTGAGATCAACCTGCCCGATGGCGGCGTGGTTCACGGTCTGAACGAACCCAGCGAACTCACCGTCCGCGTCCGTTGTGGTGGTTACCCGCGCCGATTGCAGTGGCGCGGGTTTCACATCCTTTCCCTGCGAGACAGGCATAGCAGGGGCCGGCACGGCGGATGGCGATGCCGCCGCACCACCTGCCGGAACCTGCTCCTCTGGCGTGGTCCCCGCTGCGGCGGGCCCGCACACCAGAGCCGAAGTCTGCTGCCCGATGCCGTCAGGAGGCGGGAAAGATGCGTGTGTGAAGTGCACCTGGTGATTGGCCGCGGAGTGAACCTCCGCGGCAAGATCGTCGAGCCGTCGGAGAATGTCGTCTCCTACTACGGGCCCGACGGAAGCCGACTGCTGCTCCACCGCGAAGCCGTAGGCGGACACGTCGATGCCGCCCACCGCTCCCGCACAAAGCACCACAGGCGGCCCGTACGCGGCGGCCGCACGAGCAAAGGACTCCGCGCCATCGTCCGCTGCCTGCTGGAAAAGTGCACACATGGCAAGCGCATGCACCCCCTCCGCGTCCTCCTCGTCGATAGGAATGCAGAATGCCGCGGCGGAGGTGGGCGGGTGTTGGCGCCCGCCCAACGGGCAGTCACGGTAGAAGTGGTAGCTCTCACCTTTGCCCGCCTTCTTGCACCTGCCGCAGAACGGCTTTGCTCGCTGGTCGTCCCGGTCGAATCCCACGGGCGGCGCCTTGTGCTGCCCCACACGGAATCCCTTCGGATGCTGCGCACGCTGCTGCTGCTGCCGCTGCTGCACCCGCTGCTGCCGCACCACCGGAGCGCCCTCCCCGTGCTGCCGCTGTACCAAGTCCTTCAGCTCCGTGATCTTCACGAGGAGGGCGTCGTACTCGCTGCTGGAGAGGTGCGCGGAGATGCCGTCCGCGCCAGAAGCCGCCTTCCCCGTGTCAGTCTGAGCCCAAGCCTGGTAGATTTCTACCACCATGGAGCGGAGCGAGGCCAACGGGACATGAGCCAAGTCAGCAGCCATGGGGTAGCGCACCTTAACCGCAGCGTAGAACGCCGGGTCAAGCCTGGTGTATAGGCTCAGCTTACGCGTAGCCTCCGTAGATGTCCAGTCGGAGGCCCTGTTGACCCGCACCAAACGTTGCTCCCGCGCCAAGATCGGCTGCGGGTCTACGTCTGCGGGGTAACGCAAGGCCGCATGCTCCTCCTGCTGCGACTCCCGTAGCGCCACCGGTACGCAGCCCTTGATGATGTCGACCAAAGCTCACCGGCCATCTCGGTCAGACGAAGCATCCGTACCGGTAAGCCAGACATACATACGCGTTGCTGTGCTTCTCCACCACGAGAGCCAGCACGTCGTACCGAAGGCCATTCACCCGGCTCACAACCGGGGTAAGGGGGTCGTCGAGATCAAAGGACTTCAGCTCCAGCCCAGCTGACTCGAACTCCGTACGTAGCTGCACCACCAGGTCGGACAGAAGGCCAGCGTCGTCCGTACCGCGGAAATGGTGTTTCTTGCCACCAAGAACGTCCTCGCGGACGCTCTTGGCCCAGGCACGATGAAGACGTGCCTTGTAGATCTCGTCGGTCAGCTTCGCCTGCTCCTGCAAGTAACGCCTGACGGCCACGTCGGCGTCCTCGTTCGAAGCAGGGTTGGGGGTCGGGACAGTCGGCGTCCGCACCGTCGGGCTGTTCCGAACCCCGTCGATCAGCCTCAGCGAGGCATCAATGTCGCTGTCCCTCGTGAGGGACTTCTTCGCTCTCGTGGTAACTCCCATAACTCTGAAAGCCTGATGGGAGGTGGTGCACCGGGGCGCGTTCGGGTAATGTCGTGGGGAAGATGCGACGCCACAGTCACGGAAAGAGCGGTAGAGCCATGCGAGCGAGGGGCACTGGAAGACGTCGTCGAGGTCGAAGGTGCTATAGCCACCAGCCCAAAAATCGGTAGCAAGCGGGATCAGGGCAAGCGTAATACCGTAGTAAATGAACATTGCGTCGACTAGGCCCGGTCCAGGTCGAATCCCCATAGCTGCGGCTCAAGACGCTCACCGCAAACCGCTCATCTCAAAATTCCCGTGCGCACCCAAACGCGCCGTTGCGCACCACCTCTCAAAGCGGCTGTTTTAGCCAATCATGGCCAAATTAGCTGTGGAAAATAGCGTGGAATGGGTCCACGACCTACTGGAATATCCCGGTTCAAGATATCAGACCGTCAGTGAACCAATATAGATAAACTCCCATAAGAAATAAACCCTAAGCTAGATATACCCGGAACGGTCACGGAGTCGGAACGGTCTCGGTCCTAGCTACTTGTGACACCTTGATGTGTCACAGCACGGGCTTACGGATCAGCCACAGGTCCAGTGTTGGCTACCTAGGAATCTGTCATAGGGGCCTGCACCGGGACTCCCGGTCAGGGCTGCCTATACAGATTTCAGCAACATCTTAGGACTTCACGTCGCGTTCGTACTAATTCGCTGGAAGCGAATAACATCGAGTAGTGGCAATACGCCGAGCATACTCACATACACCATTCAGCCGAGTCACCATAGCATTAAGCCATGTCTAATAACGAATAACGTTACTTGGGGTTACACCCGCACGTGGCTTGAAGCCAGTGTCGCTCTGTCCATTATTCAGTCGAGCACGAGCCTCTAAGGCCATCTGTCGCTAGCCCTCTTGGCCTGCCGCTCCGCAACCATTTTCTTTGCTTTTTTAAGACGCTGCCGATCTTCTTCGGTGCTTACGACCGGTCCTTCCTCGAATTCACTTGCTACCGGCCATCCAAACTGAAAAGCTATGCGAAAAATCTGTGCCTGTTCCTCTGCCCACGAGATACCTTCATCTAACTAACTCGGCAATCATCCTCTCCACCGCCGTAAGCTGGCCTTCTTGAAAGCGCACTTGTGTTTCCAACAACCTCTCTAACTCGATCTTCGCCTTAAAGAAAAACGAGTCAGCCTTATCCACCAGGTCGAATTGGCGCTTGCAAGACAAATCTTCTGTCCCCGCACCTGCCTTTACGTGCATAAATCCTCCCGATGACCAGGAAACAGGGCGCTAAAGCTCCCTCTTGCTCTTAGTGGGCTCTCGCGCCACCACCGATTGCAAAATTGTGTCGAGCTTACTGCCATCCACTTTTTCTCTGTTGCGTTGCTCACTAATTAATGCCGCGAGGTACGACTGTACATTCTTGTCACTCTCGGACAAAACCGGGACAGCGACGGTGAGCTTCCCAACGTAAATTGCGTACTCATCTGACGCTTTAAGAAGCGCGATCTTCATCTCTAACTCCGTATCGGAAAATGCATCCATAACCCATTGAAAAATGTCTCTCACGCTCAAAAGAGCAAAACGAAAATCACTTTACAGAATAACACCCTTCTTTGAAACAAATCAAACTTCGGAGCCGAACTCTCACAGAGTTCGAAACCTTATACCACATAGTGGTACCTCCTTTCTTTCCCGTCTGTCACATAACCGTAGTTATGTGACACAGCACCTCTCGCTCCGCTCGCTGCACTGTGACACATAACATTCAGTTATAATGAGGCATATTAGCGCTGATAGTCTCCCCCCACGCCAACCCCCACCCGCGCCCACCTGCCTATTCCGTATTCTATTGTAGATCATCATTTATAATCATCACGAGTGTCACACGCCATTTATACTGATTACAGTAAACACTCAGTATTAAGGAATTCACCGTTAAGGAATCAGCCAGCGTTAGGGGGGGGGTCACGATTTTAGTGATTTGGCTGGCTGGACCCCAAAAAATAAGGAAGAGGTCCGAAATAAGGAAGGCGGCTAAGGCTCGCTGGCTGGCATGCTTTCGGCAATCTTAAAATAAGAAATTGACGCTGGCATAGCTTGACGCGGTACACATGGCATTAGGCTAAGCGAGGCGCATCATTTTCCTGTAATCATTGGTGTTACGGGGTATACACCACCGTATAAGCTATGTATATGATGCCTACTCGTTGGGTCCATTTTGCCACGTTCGAAAAATCAGCACACAGTTTTCTCGAAAATTTCAGTTTGTGAGACTGAGGAAGATAACGAATGGCGCTGGCTGGCTCATGAATCGGGTTCCTTCTAATGAACGAATTCGTTAGCACGCTGGCGCTGGCGAGGGGGGGCGGGGGGGGTCACGATTTTAGTGATTTGGCTGGCTGGTGCCAGATCTCTGTTTCATTAAATATGAGTGTTTACTGTACATCGACAAATAGCTGAATAGTTAACTGCATAAATTTGAAAGTTCAGCTCCCAACCGGCAAGCGATCAGCACGTCTTGCGCCTACCCTCTACGTCTGTTCATTTGTGAAGTGCCGAATATGTTAGGGGAGTATAGTAGATACTAATAGTATCTACTATACTCCCCTGGCATATTAGCGCTGATAGTCTTCCCCCACGCCAGCCCCCACCCGCGCCCACCCGCCTATTCCGTATTCTATTGTAGATCATCATTTATAATCATCAGTCGAGTGTCACGCCATTTATACTGATTACATCGACAGTTGAACAGTTAACAGTACAAATTTGAAAGTTCAGCTCCCCAACCGGCAAGCGATCAGCACGTCTTGCGTCTACCCTCTACGTCTGTTCATTTGTGAAGTGCCATGCTAATGCCATGCCATGCCATGCCATGCCACTCTATTGAAGATATGCCCACGACTTGAGACTGACTGACCACCGAATCCAAAAATCGTTGAGCCGAGATAACAACGATTCAGCACTCAAGAGCCTTCCTGTATTTGACAGCTTTTTGACCCCGCCTTCCTTGTTTGGAAAATAAGCTTACTACACCACTCACTGGGAGCCAACGACGGACCGCTATGAATTTAGAAAGTCCTTGCGTGGGCGATGAAGACAGGACGTCCACTCAGAAGCGTCCGGCCGATTGTGGATCGGATCAGCTTTCACCAGACTCATCGAAGAAGCCTCGGAATGTTTCAACCGACTCAACTTTCCATAAGTTGGTAATCAGATAGCGTCAATTCCCCTCATGTGTCACTTTATATTGGCATTGGAGAGCGTCGCGTCCCGCCTTGTTTTTGGTGCGATATTTCGTGTGAATTTGTACTTTATGACCAATCTTCAGATGGTGTTCCGGCACTCAGCTTGCAGGAGGAGGCTGTGAACTTGTTGAGGATCTGTATTACGTCGCAAACCCCAGGGAACTCGCCGGTTTCCTCGAAAGCAGGTGACAACGCTCTCAAAACGCTATAGCTCATTTTCGTCTGCTCTTGTTTTATTTTTTACTGAGCTCCACGCAGGTCGATGTGACTATGACTGTGGGAGTTGCTTATTGCAGTATGATATTGGATCACGAGATTCGCCAAGAGTATTTGAGTGGACTGGAGACTCTTATCTCAGATGCAGTGTCGCTGCGACAAGCCCTTGTGCCGATGAGCTGCCAGTCAACGGTAGGTGATTGCGATGACACTCTCTTGTATATCTCCTGCTTCTTTCTAACCGCGCGTTTCTGTTTCAGAGCACCGCGGCCACAGGAGATAGTCTCATTAGGACACTCCTTGGAGTTACTTGTATACAAACTGACGTTGCGACCATGCTGCTCGAAAAACTTCCTGAATTTATGGTAAGTGTTTTCCTCGATCTATACCCGGGTTAGGTCGTCATTCCGCCTAGCTTGTAGCTTTATATGAATTATGATGTCCTTTATATGGCGTACACTAGCTCGCTCTTTGAAAAGCGTTTTGCGCGTTTATGGGCAGGGAGAAGGCAACGAACGCCTAGTTTCAGACAGCGTTCCAAAATTGATACTTGCGCAGTTCAGATGGCTAGATCACCTCATGGATAGCGGCGGGTTAACGGAAAAGTTGCTCGAAGTGCTTCCTGTTTGCCCACCCCCTTTGCAACGCGAGATCGCGAGTTTTTTCCCCGAGGTTGTTCTTGATGAAGATCATCCACGAGTTGTAGCCGCACTCAAAGAAATACTGAACGAGGTAATACAACTGCCCGTGTCTTCCGGGAGGGTGCTTATGCAGAAACCCTAACACGCTTGACAATGCCTACCGCAGGATGCGACCTTTCTTGTCCCTGCGCTGGAGGCCATCTCAAATATGAACTTAGATGACGGACTAAAAGAAGACGTCGTGAAGCTTGTTCTACAGGTTTGCGGCATTCTCTGCGTCCTGACCTCTGTGGGTCGTCAAGGCGAGCATTCTGTGTCGCGTTGTGCTTTTGGAAGTTCGGATAGCTGGCTTAATCGAAATTATTCGGGTCCCGAATGAAGTTGCTGCACTCATATTTATGTGTTTGGATGGTATAGCAAGTGGAGTCCGCCGATGTGGAGGACCTGCCTGTGCTGCTACGCTTCCTTCTTCAAACAGCAGTTCAAGCCAATGCGACGTGGGTTGTTCGTGAGCTGAGAAAGAATCTCAATTTCATATCCGGCTCCGATGTTCGGGCAGCCGCCCCTGACCGCAAACAAAAAGGTGCCGCCACTCGAAATACGCATCGTTCAAATTCAGGCAACTTCTTACCAGCAAGGAGTAAATCTTGAGTGAGCCGTGCCTCACAGCCTCATAGTTGTCTCGAGTCTGAAGCAAATCCTTTTTGATGCCACAGCTAAGGTTTCATCTGGGAGCAGTGAAGCCAGCATCCTCGAGGCCTTGCGCACCGGACTGCGATTCCACTCCACCATGTGCGACACTTTTTTGAAAGAGATTCGTAACGTATGCAGTGGCACGGGCAACTGTGGTTCCGAGCACAAGGTGTGCGAAACGACTGACTTCCACAAGCTTGAGGCAACCACTCCTGTTGGTCCCGCGTGAGGCGTGACACAAGCCTTAGGCAGCCCGAAACTTGCTGGCAGCGGAGCGCTTGCTCTAGCCTGAAGCAGCCCGAAACTTGCTCGCTGGCAGCGCTTGCTCTAGCCTGAGGCAGCCCGAAACTTGCTCGTAGCGGAGCGCTTGCTCTAGCCTGAGGCAGCCCGAAACTTGCTGGCAGTGGAGCGCTTGCTCTAGCCTGATTCATTTGACCCTCGGCCGGGGCGACAGGTTGTCGACATTTGGGTGCTGCTAGTCGTCCACTCCTTTGGCGGTCAGAATCACAAACTGGTGGAGAGCATATTGCGCAAGAAGATTTTGGAAGAGAAGTTGACAATCAAACTCCTGGAACGCAGCCTTGTGGTATGCGCCCGCCACTAGTTACCGCCGAGGTCCTCGAATCACGTTCCACGCAAACCCACTTGAGGCTGGAGGCTGTGGGTTTCGATGTGGGGCAAAACACGTTCCACGCAAACCCACTTGAGGCTGGAGGCTGTGGGTTTCGATGTGGGGCGAAATGTGTTGCGAGGCTGCGGCATCCATCCTTCTTTCTTACTTCCGCATTCCCAGTCTTGCGCAGGCGCCACGGACTAGAATCGGGTGACTCCCACAAAACGGTCGCGTTTAGGTGGTTCACTGTCACAGATTGCTTTTGCCTTGCAGGGCCATGCGGAGGCCTTGAAGCCGTATTTCCCCTCGCTCCTCGCCGTCGGGGAGTCTCTGCTGAGGGCGCGCGAAGAGAGCGCGCGGCAATTTGGGGGCGCCTTCTACACCCTCGCCTTTCAGTCCTTTACCGATGGCTACCATCGGCAGGAAGTGCTGGCTGCTCTTGTCGCACACACAGGTCAAGCGGCCCGCCCTCTCATCGTCCCACACCAAAGCACGGCACTTCCTGGACGCAGCGCAAACACTCCCATCACGGCCGCTTGCATCCTGCCGTGCTCAGATTCAGCCAGTCCAATGCCCACCTCACGGGCAGCTTTCGGGCTCCCTGGTGTTTCAGACGCGCAGGGTGTGCGGATGCAAGCGATGCAGATAGCGCGCATCAGATGCCCACCCATCCTTTCTGAGGGCCCTCCGGGATTCCCGATGGCCGGCAGACGTCCTCACTTGGGATGGTGGGTCGCTTTTGAGGCTCAGGCTCCGGGAGCTCCTTGGAGTCCAGCGGGGCACTGGAGGCCCTCGTCACCTTGGCTCACTTCGATGGTGGGTCGCTTTTGAGGCTCAGGCTCCGGGAGCTCCTTGGAGTCCAGCGGGGCACTGGAGGCCCTCGTCACCTTGGCTCACTCGCAGGCTGCTGCCATGCTGCCATTCTCTGCTTTCATTAACAACCTCTTGGACTACCTCGACGGCTTCCAGGTCCCCCATGGCTGTCTGCACAATCCTCCTGCCCCCAATCAGCCACTCTCCACCCTCTGGGGGAATCTGGTGCCTAGCTCACAGCACGTTGCCCTCAGCGAGTCGCGCGGACACTGCGCAGGTGTCACGGCAGCGCCGCTGCGCCAGTCAACGGTTCTTGATCTTTACCGCAGCGCTCGTCAGCTGGCTGACCCGCCGGGCAGAGGGTCCCTGCCGCTTACCTCAGACAGTGCCCTCCCTGCATATGGCTTGCCGAGAGGACCGCTCCTTCCCGGACGCCGCGCTTGCGTGACTGTAGATGTGAGACGCGGCACGCCGGGAAACTTTGGTGCTGAGATCCACCCGGGGAGGCTGCAGGACAACCAGCTGCAGAAGCTGTTTGAGGTGTTCAGCTCCCTGGCAGTCACCGCATGCCGGCAGGATGAGCCCCAGCAGCCGGACGGTGACGATCCGGGGCGAAGTGAAATGCAGGACCAGCTGCACATCGTGATTCGCAAACAATTGAGCCACGCTGACGGTGCGCGTGCTGCCACACATCTGCTCACTTCCGTCTCAATGAACCTCTCGCCTCGGTGATGCATCAGGGCGCGGCGGTAACCCTCGCGTGCTCCGGCCAGTGCGACCGTCTGTGAGCATTGGTCTCACGGCGTAGCGCTCACAGGGTTGGTCTCACATGGTCTCACATGGTCTCACGGGGTCTGATGGGACTCCGCAGGCCGTTTCAAGCGCATAGGCATCATCGGAGGGGTCACCCTTGCCTGCCGTTTGGCCATGGAGGTGCGGCTACCCAGCTCACTATCGGAGGCTTCCGGCGCCCTCCCCTGCCGTCTGCTCACCGACGTTTGGCTTTTGCACATGCTTTCCCTCCGTCACGCAATGCTCATCTTACTGGCCACGCCACCGCCCTGCGTGGTGCAACTGCAGCGCCGGCAGGCTGGCACTGAGGCCACGCCACCGCCCTGCGTGGTGCAACTGCAGCGCCGCCAGGCTGGCACTGAGGCCACGCCACCGCCCTGCGTGGTGCAACTGCAGCGCCGGCAGGCTGGCACTGAGGCCACGCCACCGCCCTGCGTGGTGGAACTGCAGCGCCGCCAGGCTGGCACTGAGGCCACGCCACCGCCCTGCGTGGTGGAACTGCAGCTCCGCCAGGCTGGCACTGAGGCCACGCCACCGCCCTGCGTGGTGCAACTGCAGCGCCGCCAGGCTGGCACTGAGGCCACGCCACCGCCCTGCGTGGTGGAACTGCAGCGCCGGCAGGCTGGCACTGAGGCCACGCCACCGCCCTGCGTGGTGGAACTGCAGCTCCGCCAGGCTGGCACTGAGGCCACGCCACCGCCCTGCGTGGTGCAAATGCAGCTCCGCCAGGCTGGCACTGAGGCCACGCTCCGCGTCCATGGTAGAGCTGTACAGTGCCGTGCGGTTGCAGCCAATCGGGGCTGGCCACCTGGGACGAGGTGCCATGTCTAGGGAGCCTCTCAGCATCCCCCAGGTGCCCCGAAGAGGCTGTGGTGCTCGCATTGAGATGTGCAAGCGACACTCGCAGTGGAGGCGGTGGGAGGGGCAGGGGCGGTCCTTCACGATTGTGTTGCATCGAAGGCGGCGCGCACCGTGCGGAGCGAGGGATCCAAGCCCACGCTGGCTCGAGCAGCAGCGCGCGGCGGCGAGATGACCCATCGGGCTCCAAGCCCACACTGGCTCGAGCAGCAGCGCACGGCGGCGAGATGACCCGTCGGGCTCCAAGCCCACGCTGGCTCGAGCAGCAGCGCGCGGCGGCGAGATGACCCGTCGGGCTCCAAGCCCACGCTGGCTCGAGCAGCAGCGCGTGGCGGCGAGATGACCCGTCGGGCTCCAAGCCCACGCTGGCTCGAGCAGCAGCGCGCGGCGGCGAGATGACCCGTCGGGCTCCAAGCCCACACTGGCTCGAGCAGCAGCGCGCGGCGGCGAGATGACCCGTCGGGCTCCTGGGGTGCGTGCAGGAGGAGGGAGAGGAGGCGGCGGGGTCCGAGACGCGTGTGAAGCTGGCGCTGGACATCCTGGGTAACATGTGCGATCTTTGCCGGGGCTCCCCCTCGTGCGTTGCCTTTCTGTGCGACGAGCTCTCAGGGATCGTCGAGACGGCGCCGGTGGATCAGCGCGTGCTGAGCTGGCTCACCGAGACTGTCACCAACGAGTTCGAATCCAGCTTCCTGGAGGACTTGGATGAGACGGGCGCCATCCCCCCCGAGAAGGCGGCGGTGCCCTTCGCGGGCTCCAGCATTCAGGGCGAAGCCTGGTTCAACCTGGACGGTGCCCACCCTGGCTGCAGCTCTCTGCGCAAACTCCCATACCCCCCCCCCCCACACACCAGATGTTCACGTATGCCTCCCCTGCCGCCGACATCTCCTGACTTAACCCGGCGTGGCGGAGCCTACGTTTCTGACAGAGCCCAGCTCGGAGAGTGCGGCACCCCGGTTGGTGCCTCCTCCAGGCACAGGCACCACTGGGTCGGAAGGCCCCTCTGGCACCCTGGCACGATCCGCGGTCGGGTGAGTGGAGCGAGGGGGGTGTGGGTTTCAGGCGACGAGTCTCCCATCACGCTGCGGCTGCTGCCGCTGGCTGCGTCGTCGGATGCCCAGGAGCGTGACGAGCTGCTCAAGCTGTGCGCTCAGATCCGCCTCATGGCCGTCTTGGAGCGCCGCACAAATCAGGTTCCTCACATTCGCGCTCTCTCCCGATGCCAGGGCCTCCGGTGGGGGGATCTTCGCATATCTGTCCTTTTCCCACGAGGTTTCGTTTACGCCCCACATCGCCTCACTTGCAAGCCCACCCTACGTGCTGCATCCGCCTTCCCGCAGATCCACCCTCAGCCATGCGCAAGCACGTCCATGGGGGGCTTGGGGCTGGGGTGCTGCAGAGCTTGTCAGCCATCGACGCCTTGCTCGGCTGCCCGATGATGCTCTTTCCAAAGGTGCCCGCCAGCCCTGCTTCCCCAAGTGGCGATCCCCGGTGTTGTTTTAGCGCGCTTCCCGGGCGTCCCTCGGGCGCCGGGAACCCAATGGCTGGATGGATGTGTCCCTGTGGTCTCGCTGCAGCTCGCAGAGGAACACTCCGCAGCGGACGCAGCCCCGGAGGCTCACCTGGGTGCCGCCCGCTGTTGCAGGAGATGCTATTGGGCGATGCGGGGGACAAGACAGCATGGAGCGACGAGCAGGTAGCCGCGGCCACGTCCCGGGGGAGCGCGCATCGTGACACTCGGCCACTTCCCGGGTGGGCGCGCATCGTGACACTCGGCCACTTCCAGGGCGCTACACTCGGCCACTTCCGGGGCGCGCACGTGACATCGCCACTTCCCGGGGGCGCGCACGTGACACACTCGGCCACTTCCCGGGGCGCGCGCATCGTGACACTCGGCCACTTCCCGGGGGGGCGTGCATCGTGACACACGGCCACTTCCCGGGGGGGCGCGCATCGTGACACATGGCCACCTCCCGGGGGGCGCGCATCGTGACACTCGGAAGTCACGCCCCCTCGCAGCGTGCGAGCCGAGGAGGAGGTGCAGTGGCAAAGATAAACCTAGAGGGGGTGAGGTAGGCCGCACTGATTTGAGGCCTTTTTAGGGCAATTGGATGACGCGGATTGGTTGGAGGGGAGGCGGGGAGGGAGGCTACAGGCCTCCTTAATTTGCCGCCTACTTTTCATGGCGATCAATTGGGTGCGCGAGTTGCTGAATGCATTCTCCTCTCACGAAGCCGCTGCGAATGGCGCGGGCGACAGGTCAGTCTATACCGCTCCGAAACTTGAGCCCTGGACCCGTGCTACATCACTGAGGCATCCCTGTCTACTGGGCCACGGCCTTTCTGCCGCGCCCTTTATTATGATAACTGTATGCTCACTTGCCCTCCACACCCTCCAAAACAAAGTGCTCTTGACTGTCCATGTGGCCTTCCCCTTGTGTACCCGGTAGCGTGCTGTTGGCTGTCCACGTGGCCCGCCCCTTGTGTACCCGGTAGCGTGCTGCTGACTGCCCACGTGGCCTGCCCCTTGTGTACCCGGTAGCGTGCTGTTGACTGCCCACGTGGCCTGGCCCTTGTGTACCCGGTAGCATGCTGTTGACTGCCCACGTGGCCTGCCCCTTGTGTACCCGGTAGCGTGCTGTTGACTGCCCACGTGGCCTGCCCTTGTGTGCCCGGTAGCGTGCTGTTGACTGCCCACGTGGCCTGCCCCTTGTGTACCCGGTAGCATGCTGTTGACTGCCCACGTGGCCTGCCCCTTGTGTACCCGGTAGCGTGCTGTTGACTGCCCACGTGGCCTTCCCCTTGTGTACCCGGTAGCGTGCGGTTGACTGCCCACGTGGCCTGCCCCTTGTGTACCCGGTAGCGTGCTGTTGACTGTCCACGTGGCCTGCCCCTTGTGTACCCGGTAGCGTGCTGTTGACTGTCCACGTGGCCTGCCCCTTGTGTACCCGGTAGCGGCTGTTGACTGCCCACGTGGCCTGCCCCTTGTGTACCGGTAGCGTGCTGTTGACTGCCCACGTGGCCTGCCCCTTGTGTACCCGGTAGCGTGCTGTTGACTGCCCACGTGGCCTGCCCCTTGTGTACCCGGTAGCGTGCTGTTGACTGCCCACGTGGCCCACCGGGTGCCCTCCGCTGTCGCTGTGGGGTTGGAGCTCCGAGCGGTGGGGATCGCGTGCCCACCTTTTGAACCTCTGAAGTTGCAGCTGAGCGACCTTGGGGAGCATGACAGGGATGAGGACATGGACCGAAAGTTGCTGCTTCGTGTGCATAACCTGTGCTGCCTCGAGGTGAGCGCTTCTGCCTGAGGTGACCGCTGACCCGGCGTCCCTGCGTGCGATGCGGCACACAAGAACGGGGAACGTGGAAGGATGCATTCACGGGTACAGTCAGGCCTGGCGGCAGGCGGGCGGCAGGCGGGCCTCTGTGTGGCTCTGCGAAGCGCTGCAGCTGGGCTGTGAGAGCTGCAAGTGCCTCGGGGCGTCGGGTACAGGCGATGCTTGCCGAGTGCTTGGAGGCGCACCCACAGGTCCAGCTACCGCGCCTCGGCCGCCCACTCGGTGAGCCCTCCGTGCATATCCCAATGTGGAATTTTGGGGTTGTCAAAAAAAGTCATCACCATTGCCTTCTCGACTTGCTAAGATGTGCTCTGTCCTGACGCCCGGCTCGGAGCTCCGTGGATCTTGCCGCGAGAGAGGGTTGTAGTTTCTCGCCACGCCGCCACGGTTTACTCAACTTTTCACCAGGGCGTTGGTTTGGGAGGCTGCAGACTCAGAGGGAGTCAAACAGAGTGCCAAGAAGCCGGAGAAGGAGAAGAGCAAGAAGCCGCCCCGGCCGCCGGCTGGGAACAAGGAGAACGTGGACGCGAGTCAGGTGCGTTCCTGCACTGCGTCGCTCCGCCCTTCAGCCCTCGGGAGCAGTGCTCAGCGATGCGGCACGCTTCCCTGTGCTGCTTGCTGTGAGCCGTCGATGCGGCATGCTTCACTGTGCTGCTTGCTGTGAGCCGTCGATGCGGCACGCTTCACTGTGCTGCTTGCTGTGAGCCGTCGATGCGGCACGCTTCTCTGTGCTGCTTGCTGTGAGCCGTCGATGCGGCACGCTTCACTGTGCTGCTTGCTGTGAGCCGTCGATGCGGCACGCTTCACTGTGCTGCTTGCTGTGAGCCGTCGATGCGGCACGCTTCACTGTGCTGCTTGCTGTGAGCCGTCTTGCAGAGAGCTCCTCGGGCTGAACAGGATTTCGGAGGGTGGAGGTGCCTTGCAGCAGGTGCTCGGCACTGAGGGCGCGTCCATCGCAGACGGCGCAACACAAGCCGCTTCCGGCTCGACGGGTGCGCGCCCTCCGGCCACTCCCACTCCCCGCAGTGCATGCACGGAGTTTCGAGGTGAGCGGCAGTGGCCAACAGGGTGGTGGATAGCAAAGGGAGGGGTCATTCATGCAGTAGGCAGAGCCGGCAGACCGTGGCGCGGCACCGAGCAGGCGGCTATCGAGGCCTCTGGTCTGGTGATCACGGAGCAGGTGGCGCAGGGTGGAGCTGGGAGTGAGGAGGGTGTTACGGGCATGTCGATGCCAGGCTCCATAGGGACGGCGCCCGTGAAACCGGTGAGCTCGCTGCAGTACCTGCGGGAGAACCAGCATCTGCGGGCGCTGAACATGGGCGTCTTCTCCATTCTCGGCATCCCGCCACGCTCTGCCATGCTGGCGCCGGCCTCCGGGAAGGTGCGCCCGCCCGCCCATTCCCCTCGAGCAGTAATCTGCTTTGGCATGAAGTGACGCAACTCCACCCTCGCCTGGCTAGCTGCTCCTCGCTGCCGTACTCAGCGCCGCGTGCTGAGTGCAAGTCACGTGCTGAAGTGGGCACCTTGGGTATCGCGCCAGGAGGATCTGCTGCCGCTGCACTGCTATCTCCTCCGAGACCTCACGGCGAAGGTAACTTCCTTGCTGTGGAGGGCATTATTTCAGGGTTTAGGTTTAGGGTTTGGGGGTTGGAGATGATTTGAGCCATCCGTCCAAACAGCGCGGCCTCCTGCATTGGCAGTTGTGCTGCTCCGGCGCGCTGGGGAGGTGCGCTTCCTGGAGCGCTGCTGCACTGACGCTGCCTCGCCGAGGAGATGCCGTGACGCGCAGGTGTCGGTTCTCCTGCAACAACGCAAGACAGGCTTCTTCGGCAGTGTGGCCACCCAGCAGCCGGCGGAGGATCTCAGCCTGCGCGGCATCACCCCGGCCTGGCTGCTGCGCCGCCTGCAGCCTCTGCTGCCGGCGCTTCGAAACCATCTTGATCTATCAGGTGGTCTCCCTCAACAGCCACGCCGGCCTTTTCAGGGAATCGTGCACATGCCCGCTCCGGCGCTGACATGGCGGTCGTGGTTGTGCACATTACGTGGCGCATGCCAATCCTGCACCTATTTAGATTGATGCGAGCAAGTCGCCTGCCGTATAGCTATCAACTCGATCACCTGCCTTCTTGGCGTAGCAATTCTCTACTCCTACATGTGCCCGCCGCTCCATGCGGAGGAGCTGATGGCGGTTCTGGTTGAGGATGGATTCAGTGCACACTCTCCAGAGACAGGGGGAGACCGCGGCAGACGACGGTTCCCAGGTGGGCAAACCCAGTCGCAAGGGGTCCACCGTGCGGCGCCCGCGCGTGCCATACGAGCAAGCTAGGATTTCGGCATTGGATGCGTGCGCGATCACCTCGTCACGTGGTCAAGTCTATGATTAAATACGACGGAGGCGCGCATGGTGCTTCCCTAGCGCGCGCGAGTATATGATTAAATACGACGCAGGCGCGCATGGTGCTTCCCTAGCGCGCACGAGTCTAAGATTAAATACGACGGAGGTGCACATGGTGCTTCCTTAGCGCGCACGAGTCTATGATTAAATACGACGGAGGCGCACATGGTGCTTCCTTAGCGCGCACGAGTCTATGATTAAATACGACGGAGGCGCGCATGGTGCTTCCTTAGCGCGCGCGAG
>LGRX02004605.1:0-71730 GCA_001247695.2 Cymbomonas tetramitiformis | reverse complement strand
TGCGCGGGATGTCATCGCCTATTGTGCCTGCAAACCGCTTTTGCCCACGTGCGTAACCTGCTGTACCATCATAAGTATGGCGTAAACATGGCCCTACCTAAGCAGTTTCAACAGCCGAGATGGTGAAACACGGCCTTGTTAGCCTTGTTTTACTGCCAACATTGGGCAAGACGTACATAAAACGGACCATGTTTGATCTGTGTTTAACACCTTAAGGGCGAATTGCCATACTGCTCATACTGATCCTGTTTTCTAGGAATTCATTCTCACGTTTTCGGCAATAACTCAAGTTCTAGACCTCTATTTGCCACGATTCTTCGTTTACCTCATATTATGGAACTAGGTGGATGATATGGCACCTCATTATTACTCACACCGTATGTACACACATGAATATATGTGACCCATCACCACCATACTTAAGGAAACTCTGTCGAACAGCTTCTGGGGGCCATGTGCCATGAACATGCCACCACTATTAACTTGATGTTATGAGTGGGCGATGATGTATCATGGTGTATATCAATGGAAAAAAATACCCTGTCCTTAATTTGAAGCCTTTAAAGCACTCCCCATAGAGCACGCTTTTGTCATCTGCAAGCAGAACACCCCTGCACTTTCCACCAAGTCCCCCACTCGACATACCGAGTTTGGTGGACATTGGAGGGTTGAGAGACCTCGCCCAAGTCCCCAATATAGACACCAATACTTCATATATGTCCACTAGTTGACTACCGTAGCATTTATGGTTGTTTCCGCGCTCATACTGATCCCATACTGCTAAAAACGAATTCGCCCTTAGGGTGTTAAAAACACGTGGCAAACTTGGCCATTTTTGGGCAATGCTGGCAAAGAAACAAAAAACCACGTTGTGTTGCGCCTCTGAAGATGTTTACCTTGTACCTGAGTAGAATTGCCCTGGTATGGCCCGGTTCGAACAGCATCATGGGGAACGCAATTATTTCCCCCAACAGTCGCGGCGGAACCAGCCGCGTGCCCCGCGGATCCAGCGGGGTACCGACAACGGCAGATTGGGGGGAAAACATAGCGTTCCTTAGTGTGTCACTCTTCGCCGCCTACGTGGCACTGTGGGGACTCAGTACTCTGTACCGCACCAGGATCGCCATCAAAAGCCAGAGTAGCTCAACGGCAGAGCACTCGTCCGGTATGCGAGAGGTCACGGGCTCGATCCCGGCCTGGCTCACCTTTTTCGGGCTTCTGGTCTAGCGGTGTCACAGTTTCTGTTTCCCCATGACAGCATTCACGCGAACACAAGGTAGACATCTTCAGCGGCGCACATAGCCCAAATCAATGCCCCAAATGCAAAACCCAATGGGGAAACGACCCAAACATGGTCATGTCTAGACCATACCTTAGGGTGTAGGGGCAAGCGTGGACAAAAATCGGTCATTTTCATGAAAAAAACAAGTTGAGCTCAAAAGAAAGGGGCTTGCTCGCAAACTACGATGGTGAAAACGGCTTGCTCAAATATTCTATGGGCCATTCAGGAATGGTCCAGAAGTGGGAAACCCTTGAAAAAAATATGCACAAAAGAAAGCGCAACAGAAAAAACATGGGTCCCATGACCCGGAATCGCCACTCGCGCAGGTTCAGATCGCCGACCGTTCGCGGACAGGTTCAGACCGTTCAGATCGCGGCGTTCGAAAATCGAGAGTCTTCAGTTTATCCCAGAAGATGCCAGGCGATTACACATTACTCGAGTGATGACACAAAAGACAACGTCGCGCGATCGGGTGAGAGACACGGCATCGATAGCTCGATATCTGATAGCACGTTGACATGCGACATTGCGATAGCCGATGGCAGAGGTGACCGCGTGTCACCGTAGACGTCATGTCATGTCATGTCACCATACTTGTACAGTGCACAGTTCGAGTTGTCAGTCACGGTACTTGTAAACGTTGGAGTTCGAAATTCCTCCTCTTCTCGTTGACCATCTGTACAGTGCAGTGCCTGTCTGCACTGTACAAAATTCTGCTTGCGCTTTTGCTTTTGTTTCCATGCGTTGCTTCTGAATTCATTCTTGCTTTTTCATATTTTCTCCTGCATGCAAGTACTAGTGCCGTAGTGTTTTTTACGCGCAGATGTAGTTAGATCTGCGCGTATTGAACGTTTACATGGGGTGAACGGGAGATTTTTCCCGCTAGTCCTTTGGACTAGATTTGGTTGGTTCGAATCCAACTCAACCCCTCTAAACTTTCACTCTCCTTAACTTTCTTCTTATTTTTTTCCCCTTTTTTCCCTCGTTACTAACCTCTTTTTCGTTGGCGCTATTTTTCAGATTGACTCGTGAGTTGGACCGGCGAAAACGCGATTCAACCCACGAACGACTCCATCGCCTTCGACTTCTATTCTCCTTTGACCCCTTGTCTTTGAATTGTTTTCGTTTGCGTGCTTGTTTTTTTTTCTCCAGATTTACTAACGATTGGTTCCTTGTCCTTTGATATAGGATGGCTGAAAATTTATGAGGAGCAAGGCACGTGCTCATCAACGACGCCAACACTCGCGTTGTAGATTGTAGATAGGCTTATTGTTTGTATTTTACGAAATAGTTTTCAAGTAGAATTTGAAATAGTAATGTAGTGAATATTTAGGGAGTAGATTAGAAAATATAGTACTAACGCGATATTGGTTTGTATTAACTGTATTGCATAATGTATTCATTTGTGCGTTAGAACCCATGCTTGTTTGCATTCGTGTGTCCTATCGTATTGAGCATGTAGTTACGTAGCGAGTAAAAAATAGTTTCGAATAGCAATTGCTATTGCCTTGTCGCATTTTCACATATCACATGCATACTTTTCAAAGCACGAAAGCATCAACTAGGAAGTATAGTGCATCCCAACTTGCGGTATGCATACTAAGTTTCAATATGTTGTGCATGCAACATATTGAAACTTAGTATGCAACGCATACATAGCATATCCAATATGTGTGTGTTAAAGCATATCATTAATATGTGTTTGTTATTCGTTGAAAGACCGAATATCTAGGTAGATATGGCCATGTTTACATCGTATTCGATATGCGGTAGATATATACATGGCCATGTTTGATCAGTACTTGAGAATAAACACATGATAGGTAAGGCCATACTTACCCTTGTTTATGTATAAACATGGCCATGTTTGATCATTACTTGAGAATAAACACATGATAGGTAAGGCCAAACTTACCCTTGTTTATGTATAAACATGGCCATACTTACCTTGTACTTGGATATAGATACATGATAGGTAGGGCCCTACTTACCCTTGTTTATGTATAAACATGGCCATACTTACCTTGTACTTGAGTACAGATACATGATAGGTAGGGCCCTACTTACCTTGTTTATGTATAAACATGGCCATACTTACCTTGTATCTACCCAATGTCTAAGTGATTCATGCATTCACGTGCGTACGTATGGTGCGTTAGACATTGGGTAGGTACAAGGTAAGTAAGGGGTAAGTAAGGCCAAAAACCACGACCAAACATGGCCTTACTTGGGTTGTGTTGCGCCGCTGAAAAACTGACTAAACATGGCCATGTCTGGTCGTGGTTTTTGGCCATTCCAGACACAAGGTAGATACAAGGCAAACATGGCCCTACCTACGATTCCTAAATTCGTAGGGAAATTAATGTTGCTATGGTATGACCATAACATAATCAGCCAAGTTACATTGTGTTGAAAGCTACTAGGGTCACCTCTTGGTTTGTTGGGTATCATGCCTAATATTTGTTTGTAACTTGCTGGATGTGACACACCGACAGGACAATCTGTCACTTGTCACCTCCTAAAGTAGGCCGGGTGACCGTCACTAGTAGTCCGGGAAACTCCCGTTAGTATTTATGTGAACACCTCTTTTATCTAAGTGACTTTTACCGTTCTGATATCGAAACCCCTTAACTCAGGGTTTATTTCCAGTTATCCGATATATTCACTTCGAACTATATATCCGACAGGTTTGGCCCCACTTACGTTTTATTTAGCCACTGCGACTCCGCTGAGATGATTGGCTAAAGCCGGACGCTTGGGATGGAGTGAGGCGCTCCGCGCGTGGGAGTGCCGGCGGTCGCGGGTATGGCCTAAGATTTTTGGGTTGATTTGCGGTGAGCTGTGAGCCGGGAGGAATTTTCTACGGGATTTAACGTTGGGTTGGTTTACGCATCCTGGTTGGTTACCACACCGTTTCGTATTGGCCGCCATCTACCACACGACTTCTTGGGATTGCTGCTCTCTCACGGAATCCGTATCGACGACCCATCGCATTTCTTGGCCGCCCGTTACTGCCGCAATTTTTTTCCACGTCTTCTTGCCTCACTCCACCCCTATAGTCTTCTTCATCATGGTCGCTACTACTAGATCAACAGCTAGCATGGCGAATCGCCGCCGCACATTAAGCACGATTTTTGATTCCGTTGCTGCCAGGCATGCCAACACACCCGCAACTCCGCCAGCGGCGCAGCCACCCGCTAATTCGGCGGGGGCTACATTTTTGGCATCGGTGCGCACGTTACAGCGAGAGCACTTCGACATGAAGGTGGCCAAGCACGTGCAGCGAAAATTGTTCGACGGCAAGGAAGGCCGATTTTCCGGTGCGGAGGCCCACGCGGTGGCCATCTTCACGAGGATGGTGACCGCACTGCAGGCGGCGTTCGTCACTGAGGACATCGGTTTCGCTCCGCTCTTCACGCTGGACGACGCTACTTTGGCCGTCCGCGTGGAGGCCAACAATTTATTATTCTCCACACTCGAGTTGCTGGTGGACCCCTCCTCGCCCGCGGCGGACTGGATGGACTCGTCACACGCCAGCTTCCCGACAGACGGTAAGCGTGTTCTGCTCGAGTTCGCCCGTCGGATGATCCCGGTTGGTGACCCCTTCCAGGGGCAGGCAGACATGTTCGCCGTCCGCATCCCTGCGGGCATGGACCCTCATGGACCGATCGAGGATTTCAACGCCGCGCTCAAAGCTGCGAGAACGAGGGCGACGCTCATGGACGAAGACGTGAAGTCTCTTTTCATTCGAGCCCTCGACACCACCTTCTACCAACCGGTGGTGTCCCGCTTGCTCCTTCACGACCAACGAGCGGCCCACGACCTCCTCACCATTCAGCAATGGGTGCGTGAGTGCTACGGCGAGCACGTGCGGGCGGGCACCGCCACCGCGTCCGCGCACCGGTACTCCCACGGCACGCATTTCATGGAGAAGGGCAGCGATGATTTGACCACGGCGGGTGAGATCGCGGACTGTGGTGGTGGCTGCAATGGCAAAGTCCAGTGCCTTTTTGAGGTCCTGTGGCGTGTATTCTGGGTTGAACTGGTAGGCCCCCAGTTTCATCCAGTTTGCAGTCCAGGCTGAGCCTCTGGCCCCGAACACCTTGTCTCTGTCATACTTGGCGTAGTAATTCGTGGTGTTGTGGTGGACATTGAGGGGTGAGGCGAATAGTTCAGTGGTAAGTCCGAATGCCTGTTGTAGTGCCCTTTGCATCTGGGCGGGGAATGTCCAGTGGTTTTGTAACTTCTTTTTCCTTTCCTCCTTTTCTTCTTTGCTTGAGTATCTAATAAGTAGGTGCCCTACTTCTTCCTCAAATGTGGAGACTTGTATTTTATGGTCCTCCCACATTTCAGTGCGTAGCGTGCGTTGGTGCGGGGTTTGGTGGTGTGTGGTACCCACTGCTTGGGTGTACCTTTCATGTAGCCTGAGAAGCTTCTCTTTTGTAAGGGTGCCTATGTACTTCCCGTTCCTGTGGTAGCTGTGGGCGAGGTCCCCTTCCATCCGCAGTTGGCAGTGGTGTTCTCTGTTGTCCGCAATGTCCTGCTCCGGGTTGGTTTCCGTCGGGTCCAGGGTGAGGTTTCCCGCATGTAGTGTGGGCCAGGCCTGTCCCAGGTGAGGCCTTCCGGCCAGTATCTCCCTGAGACCTCTGGGGTGGGTCACTTGGGAGCCCCTGGCTCGTAGCCTTCTTGTCAGGGTTGGGAAGGTGGTCGCACTTTGGCCCCTTCGCTTAGCTAGTTTCAAGAAGTCAGTTATGGTTTCTCTTGTACTCCACGAGTAGGAGTCTTCCCCTGCTGGGTGCCTCCACTGGGTTCTGTACTGTGTCACCTGGGAGTGGGGGTCCGTTGGGTCAATGAGTAGGGTCCTCATTGCCACAATTTCTTTCGGCTTGTCTATCGTTTGGCCCTTCTCAAAGCTGTCTGCCTCCATTTTTTCGGCCATGGGGTCTACCTCATCTATCCACTTAGTTTGTGGGTGTGCGTGGAGGTCTTGTGAGACCTCCTGCTCCTCCCCCCACGTTTGACCGGTGGTTTCCGTCTCGTTAATTCTTGTAAGCGGGTGCAGGGAGAGTTGCCTATGAATTTCTTCTCTGGGGACCAGTTTCGCCTCCCATTCCGTCATTTTAGCCCGTAGCCGTTCCGGGTTGAGGCGCGGGAGGTTGGTTCGCATTGTGTGGGGGTCCAACGGCCCCTCACTAGGCATGCTCCTGTATTGTTGCTTCAGTCGTCGGTTTGTGAGGCTGTCATAGAAGTCCCCTGGCTTCGCTATGTTTCTCGGCTGGGCTTCGCAAAGGTATGGGTATAGGTGTGCCAGGCCTTTTGCTATGGCACTGCGGTCTGCGCTGAGGGTTGCATCTGTGCATTGTTCCCTGACGTTCACCTGACTAATCGCGTGTTGGCCATCTCGGGTGGTAAGGAACGCTAGGTCCGGGAAATGCGTGAATAGTTTGAGACACGTCGTGAAATTTATCGCAGTCGGCGTGTCCTTGGGTACTGTGAGCTTGGCGGTTTGGTCTGTGCACATCGCTTGCCAGTCCGGAGGCGCCGGTAGGTCCCCATCCACCATTTTGCCTGCTTTCGTTTTTCTCGTGGTTCCTTCCATCTCTTTGTCAGACTTCCTTCTGGTCGCCCCTTTTAGCTGCTCCATTATCTTTGGTACTGGGGTTCGGAGTTGTTTGAGCATCCCCTCTGTCCCTTGGGGCGTAATGTTGTATCTAAGTAGGGCATTGAGTTTTCTTAGTGTGTTGTGTTTTGTCTGGTGCCCCCCCCAGAGTTTGTCAAGGTCTGTGCAATGCATGCGTGTGGTGCAGTGGTATTCTATCAGTCCTCTGGTGGACCTGCTGACGTGGGACATTCTGAGTCTTGACTTCAGGTTTATTTGCCTCCACACCGGGCCCCGTACTGCTCCTCTGTCCTCCTCACTGTGCATGGCCTCCAGCAGTCCGCTCCAAATTGCCTGGGCGTAGACTGCCTGGAGCGGCACCATGCCCAAGCCGAACCTTTCCTTTTCCTGTGTGGTGAAAATGTTCGGTGTTCCGTTACGGGGTAGGCCTTGTATGTTCTTTGTGGCCCCACCTATTATTTTGTTGAAGTCATCTATTTCACCCGCGGTGTAGAGGCCCAAGTGCAGTCCATACCGGAACTTCCCCAGTATTGCAGAGTGGAGGGAGTACTCTTTTTGGTCTGGCGTCAGTGGCGAGCGCAGTAGTGCTTGTATCCTATGGTTCATATCCTCCCTAGCAGCTTCTTTCTCCTTGTCCCATCTGCCTGTGAATGCCAGTAGTACTCCTAGGTATTTGTATGTGTCGTCCGGTTTGAGTATTTTGAAGTGGCTCAGCTTACCATCCACCCCAACCGTTTTGAGGTCCTTATGGAGTTGTTCAGGTATGGAAACCCCATTTTTTACGACCGGTTATGGCTGACTTGGTAAGGTTAATTTTGAGTTCACTCCATTGTGAGAATGCCTCTAGCTTGTGTAGCTGGGCTCGCATGTGGAAAATCGTGGGGCATAGTATGAGCAGGTCGTCGACGAACGCCCCTGCTGTCGTCCTGAGGGGGCCCAGTCTTTCCTGTTCGGCTGCGTGTTTGTGTTGGTACCCGTGCTCCCCCACCTCCAGCCATCTTAACAGCGGTTCCTGGTATATTATGAAGAGGAGGGGGCTCATGCTGTCTCCTTGGAGGAGACCTCTTTGCACCTGAACCATTTTGTGAGAGGTTTCCCCTCCTACTCTGGTGTACATTGACATGGTGTCGTGGCTTTGTGTACCTAGGACATCTCGCACTACCTGTGTAAGTTCTTCAGGTATTCCAAGGTACTGCATTGTGTGTAGTAGCTTGTTGTGGTCCACTGAGCCATATGCATTTTCGAAGTCTACATACAGGCCATGCAGTTCCCGTCCGGAGACATTTGCATCCTCTATTGCGTTGGTCACTCTGGTGAGTTGTCCGAGTGTGTTCCTTTTCTCCCTGGAGCCTTCTTGCGCCTGGGCTAGTATTCCCTGTGTTTCGCAGAACGTGGAGAGCATGTTTGCTATTTGCGAGGTGTATAGTTTGAATACTCCCTCTAGTAGGGCTATGGGCCTATAGTTTTGCTGTAGGGTGACATCTCCTTTCTTGTGGTGAAAGCAGAATGTCCCTCTCTTCCAGGTGAGGGGGACGTGTTTGCTGTTCCACATCTCCAGCATGAGCGCATGCAAGGCGTCGTGGAAGTCCTCTGGCATGTACTTGAGAATTTCGTTAGGGGTTCTGGTGGGGCCTGGTGCTTTGTTGTTGTTTAGGGTGTGTACTGCCTTGCTGTAGCCCTGTCTACTTATCGTGAGGTCCAGTCCCTTGGGGTCCGGTCTTGGTGCCTTTATGAGTCGCTCCTTGTGAGCTGGGTCTTCCCATGGTGGGGGTGCTAGGTCGGGTAGACTACGGTGTTCCATCCTGTATGGTGCCGAGTGGGCCATGTGGTCCACTAGTGCGTTTGCAATGTTCTTGTGGCCTACAGCTAGGTTGCCCTCCCTGTCCTGTAAGGCCTGTATATTCGCCGTGGGGGCATGGCCTGTTTCTTGGGCCTTGGCATAAATCCTTTTGTGGTATCGTTTCTGGTTGTTCCAGTATTCTTTTACTGTTTTGTCATTATGCCTTTGTTTGGCTCGCTTCCAGTGCTGTTTGACTACCTTGTGTGCAGCCGATCTTTCCTTTTGGGCCTCTTCAGTGAGCCACGAAACCCATTCCTTCGTATCTGCATCGTCCCTGTTTGTCGGGCCTTTTGTCTTTCCTTCCTTCAGGTGTCGGAGAGTTGTGTGTTGCGTGTGTGGGTTTCGTAGTTGTCGTTTGGTTTTCTTGTGCATCTGCATTTTGAGTATTGCGGCGTCTCTTTCTTTCCTGTCCTTTTTGCTCATTAGCAGGTCCGTTGCCCCATGGGTGGAGGTCCTCCCAGTTATCGCCGTTGGTAGTTCCCCGTCCTGCAGCGCGCAATTGTTGGCTTTGTTGAGTATACTCAGCACTGCCTCTCCTGCTCTGTCTATGGTGGCATGTGCCACCTGCTTGTTGCCTTCTCCCCTACATTGGGCGGCTATCTCTGTCATGCCTTTCAGCTCAGCAGTCCTGGCATAGTCGTGTGTCCTGAGGAGGACGATTTGGAGGGTTTCCCTGTGGGCTTTGCTCAGGGGCGTGTCCAGTTTTACTTGCCCTGGGTGGGGGTCTTGGTCCACGTATGGTTCATGGGTGTCTATGCTGTTTAGCCGAAGGGTCGCAAGGCTTACCATCTCATGGTCACTCGTGTGGTGTTGAGTGAGGTGTGTGGTGCTCCCCTTCTCGTATTGGGCCCGTTTGTCCATCGGTGCTAGCCATCTGTCAATGTTTCTGTTTTCTGCCCAGTTGAGCGTGGTATTAATCGTTGGACCTACATTATGGAGGTTCAACTCTTCCGCGAGCTTCTTCCATTGTCTGTCTGTTTTCGTTACCCTCTTGCCTATGCTGGTGTTGCTTGCATTGAGGTCTCCTCCAACAATGACATGCTCGTTCGGTTTTCCCGCTGTTCTCCGGAACAGGTTGGCTGTGTACTTTAGTATTTTGTCTCTGGTTCTTCCCTCCTCTGCTCCTGGTGGGTTGTAAATGCCCAGCACATGGTACATTACTTCCCCGGGCAGGTGTAACACCACATGGAGCAGGTACCCCTCCAGGTGCCTCGCTGGGACAACATGGTGGTTGTGAGCGTGGCCGTAGGGGCTGCTAAGGAGTATGGCTACTCCTCCTTTCACTGGCTGCTCTGTAGTGCCTTCTGTTTCTTTCGCCTCGGTTTTGGTGCCTATCGCAGTGTACTGCAGGTCTCTGAACTTCCTCATCACACTGTCGTGTGCATGTTTCACTTCCGTGAGCACTATCACTTGCAGACCCAGTTGGTTCTGGTGTCTTTTCCTGACTACCTCTGCTAGGTCGAGGCAGGCGTCACTTTGTCCTGCTATGTTCCACGTGAGCATGTGTAGGCGGTCTTCCCCTATGTCCACCTTTTTTGGTTCTGTGAGGGGGGGCTGGTGTTTTCGGGGGTCTTGGTTTGTTTCCGGTGCCTCCTGTTGTGTGTCTTCGAATTTCTCCCATTGTGTAGTGGGTTCATCGCTTGCCTCTTCCCCCCCCTCGTCCGAGTGGGTTTCCATCGTTCCCTGCTCACCGAGCGTTTGCTCATTGTCCCTTGTCTGGTTCGTGGGGGTCAGTCTATGGAGCCACTTCCATAGTCCCTGTTGCTTTGTGTGTTCCCTGTGCCCCCCCTCTTGGGTTCGTGGCGCTTGTGCCTCGGCTTGCGGGTTTGGGTTTGGGCTATCGGTGGGTTCCCAGGCCCCTGTCACTTGCTGACTGTCCCCAGGCGTTTGCTTTTGTCCCTCGGCGGCAGTTATCCTTTTCTTCACTGGGTGTTGTATCGACTTCCTGTAGGCATCAACCGCTGCCCTGTCGGTGGCTCCCCATTTGCTGACCGCCTCATTGAAGTGGGTGGGCCAGTGTCCCTCTGGGCATGTTTCCTGGAAGTGCATCCATGCTTTGGTGGCCATCAGGGCCCATACCCCACAACTGTAGTGGTCTTGTGCGCTTTGGTTGCCCACGTTCATTAGTTCCACTGTTACGTGTCTGCTTAGTTTCCTTGTGAGGTGTTCTGCCCAGTTGGTCATTTCTGTTGTAAGCCTCTTTGTGTTACGTAGCGTTGCTTTAGTTTTACCATTCAAGGAATCATATATCCAGAGCTTAAGTTTGTCGTTTGCGTTGTCTGGTCCCGCCAGCACTACTCTCCAGTGCTTGCCATCGCATACCGGTATGCAGAAGCTCTGGAGGTTCTCGAGTAGCTGTAATGCCTTCGTGGTGTGTGGCTCTTTGTTGTTCCCTGGTTTCAGTGTTTCCCTCATTGAGGCTACCGCCAGAGGGGGCATTGGGTCATTCTCATATAGTGAGTGGGCATGTTGCATTTGGAACATGTTCAGTCGGCCCTTCCTTTCGAACAGTCCTTTTGTGGTGGTGTTGTGTGGGTGCATTCCCGTGTGGTCCTGGCTTCCCCCACCTGTCATGCTCTTCTTGCAGCAGCTGGCTCTCTGCCTCATTCTTTGCTCAACTCCCCTCATCAGCTGCTTGCCCTTGGTTGGGGTGCCCTCTGGTATTGCAGTTACCGCATATTCGGGGTTCCTTGTTCTAATGAACATGGGTTTACCATTTCGGTAAATTATTCTGAGTAACTTCTGGCCGGGGGGTGGTTGTGCCCTCCATTTCGTTGCATTCCTCGCCTTGGTCCATTTCCTCCTGTTTCTCCTTTTACGCGTTATGCTGTTGGGCTCAATGTTGTTTGTTTTCCTTGTGCGACCAGGCGCTTTTCTTCTTGGTACTATGGTAAGTAACAGCATGGTGAGTATTGGGGTCAGGGCGCGTGCGGCGTTCTGCAGGGGCCTGGCAATGTCTTGGTTGTTCCGTATCAGTCGGGTGGGTGGTAATGTTACTGTTGGTTGGTGGGGGTGTTCACATTGAGTTGCTGCTGCTCCGCACTTCGTGCATCTGTGTAGTCTATTTTTTGGGTTTATGGTTACAGCGTTACATTGCCCTAAATCGCCTGCTGTAACGCCCCTGATGGTATTCCCAGAGTGGGTTGTGTTTTTAGTTTGTTGTCCCATGGTTGTGCTAAAAATTTTCTGGGTTTCAATATGTTTTCCGGTTTTTTCAATTTTAACGTAGAGCATTTTTAGGAATTCGCTTGTGGTCGACTGTTGGAAATTCGCTCTCATATTTTGTGTGCATTGCCCTTCCGCCCCCATGAGTCGTCTCCTAGAGTTTTTTGGCTTCATTCCCAGTAGTTTGGGCTGTATAATGTCATTTGTATCTTTTTTGCCCAGGGTTATTATAGGGTTATTTGTGTTATTTGGACATTCATGGGTTAGCCGGGTGGGTGGTAATGCTACTGTCAACTGGTGGGGGTGCTCACATTGGGTTGCTGCCGCTCTGCCCTTCGTGTGTTTGTGCAGTCCATTTTTTGGGTTTATGGTTACAGCGTTACATTGCCCCAAATCACTTGCTGTAACGCCCCTAATGGTATTCCCGAGGTGGGTTGTGTTTTTATTTTGTTGTCCCGTGGTTGTGCGAAAATTTCGCTGGGTTTCAATATGTTTCCCGGTTTTTCCGATTTTAACGTGGAGCATTTTTAGGAATTCGCTTGTGGTCGACTGTTGGAAATTTGCTCTTATATTTTGTGTATACTGCCCTTCCGCCCCCCTGAGTCGTCCCCCGAGGTTTTTCAGTTTCATTTCCAGTAATTTGGGCTGTATACTGTCATTTGCATCTTTTTTGCTTAGGGTTATTGTAAGGTTATTTGTGTTATTTGGACACTTATGGTTTAGCCAGTTGGGTGGTAATGCTGCCCTTCTTTGGCTGAATTGTTTGGGTTGGGTCTTCGTAATCACTGGTGTGTGCCCGCATCTGCTATCCATTTGGTGCTTTTTGTTTTGCTTGCCACTGGCGTGGGAGTGTGGGTATTGTGAGGCAGTATTACTCCAATTGTTTGGTGTGTCATCAGGGTGAATCCAAAAGTGGTATGAACTCTTTGTTGGACGAGGTGTTGTTATCAGTTTTTGGTTAGTTTGCTGTGAGTTATTATAATGAATTGACAGTTTTCGTTCGTACGGTGTATGGTTCATGCTCGCTCCCCCGGTATGGTCAGTGCAGGAAATGCATGTTGGGTGCATGCATTCATGGTGCTTGCCAGTGGCAGCTGCATTGGCAGTTAATGACAACATAAATATTACCATGGTTTGTAAGTTCAGGCTAACAATATTGGGTCTGCTTTCTCTATTTCTCCCCTTGTGATGGGGCCCTGTGGCTGGCACTGTTAGGCCACTCTGTCTTGTAGTCCTGCTGCCTCCTTGGTCCTCTGCGACACAGTTGTTGTTTGTCAGTGCAGTGGGGGTGTGATCCCACTGGCAAGGTGTGGTGGCCTGTGATGTGAGTTGGTCAGCAGGGCAGGGGGTTGTATGATTTCTCACCTTTCTAGTGACTGGTGGGGCGGGTCGGGGGCTCTCAGACTGTGCCCCCACTTGTGCTGCTGCCTGTGCGCCCCCTTGCGCCCTCCGTTTCGCTGGTGGCTCAGCGTCGATCGCCCGGCCCTCCGTGCTGACTGCCGGTCTCTTTGGTGGGGGCTGTTTCTTCTTGGGATCGGGTTTTTTGCCACGGTAGGGGATGCCACGGTAGGGGTTGCTTCGTTCCACTGCTAGCTCCGGTCACCACCCTAGGTGGTGTGCTGGATGTGACACACCGACAGGACAATCTGTCACTTGTCACCTCCTAAAGTAGGCTGGGTGACCGTCACTAGTAGTCCGGGAAACTCCCGTTAGTATTTATGCGAACACCTCTTTTATCTAAGTGACTTTTACCGTTCTGATATCGAAACCCCTTAACTCAGGGTTTATTTCCAGTTATCCGATATATCCACTCCGGACTATATATCCGACATAACTTGTTGTATTCCAATTAAAATTGGATGGGGGCACATAGTCACATGGTGTGATGGAACTTAAGTCAATTTTTTGATGAGTCTTTTCATCAAGTTCTACATCCTCAAATTCCCAATCTAAAGTAGCGGCATCAATTGAGTCTTCATCGAAATCCATCAATACACAATGCTTGGTGACCGATTGACTTCCTTCAATGATATCTTGAGTTCGCAATTCATGAGGCTTGCTTTGATTAACACATTTGAAGGGACGATTTGTGGTATATATATCATCCATACCAAAGTCATTTTTATACTTTTTTACCCATGTTTTCAAGGGAGCCGTAGCATTAAGATTCTTAAAGTAATAATTAGAAAGAGTAATGTGATAAGACCAATATGGTTCACCATTTTTTGGCGATGTATTCCCACTAATTTGAAAGTTGGCATTTGGAAATTTGGTCAATATTATTTCTTCGAGTGTTTCTAAATCGATTTCAGATCTTCCATCAATATCAAAAAAGATTTTTCGTTTGACACCGGGTTGGATTACTTCGTAGATACCATAATGTTTGGTCAATATTTTTGCCATATTGTTTTTGTGAATTTTGGACCACATTTGTCCCATCTTTTTGGTAAGAATTTCATCTTCTTTCAAAGTTGAAATTACATAAGCTTGAGCACCACCATCGGTCAAATTGTTTACCCATTGCATTTTGACAAATGGCCTTAGAAATCACTTTGAAGTGTCGATGTCTTGATAATCCATTATACAGTAATCACTCACCAATAAGAAATAATAGCAATAAGAAACCAGCCAGCGTTTGGGGGGTCACAACTTGACGAAATTTGCTGGCTAGCTTTAATTTCTTAAGAAATTGGCCAAAATAAGAAATCAAGGGGCTGGCTGGCTTGAATCATAGTGAAAGCTAGTTAAGAAATTTTGGCTGGATTATTTGGTGGGTTTACTCGATTTAACAAGGATTTTGATGGTTATACACAATTTATCTCAATAAAAATATCATACAGACTATTGAATTTTTTCGAACGGAGGTGCAAACGCTGGCTTGTCGGCGAAAAGTGAGTTATCCAAACTAAAACTCCAGTACTAAAATTTTACTACTGTGGCCGTCGCTGAGTGCCAATTTCATGATAGCTGGCTGCCTCCTCCTTAAGTAATAAGAATAAGAAATTGGCTGGCTGAGCTACGAAATCGGGATTTCTTATTCTTAGCAATTTCATAGGTCGCTGGCGCTGGCGGGGGGGGTCACAACTTGACGAAATTCGCTGGCTGACCCCAAATTTAGGACTTTCTTATTGGTGAGTGATTACGTACTCTTATAAACACTCTTATCTTTAAGTGATTTAATGTTTTGGCAAAAATAAAATTGGATGTTTTTGTTGTTGATATTTTGAGACATGTATACTTATATATACCATATATTTTAATCTTTAAGCTTGTTTATAATGGTTCATTTTCAGATTTTTGAGACCTTTTTTTCCTCATGTATTCTTTCATTTTGATATTGTGCTCATCCTTGTGGGATTCATACCAAGTCTTTTGATGTTTTCTATTCAAAGCTCGCGTTTGTTCAACATGAGTCTCCCTATACTTCTTTTTGGCACGTTTTTGAGCATCGGTCAAGGCCATTCTATTGGTATATACTTATATTTTAATCTGTAAGTCAATTGCGTTCTTTAACCCCTAAACTGCTATGTGATGAGCTAGCTCATCAACGGACTTACTTTCAAATTCATTCTTCGGCCACTTGTGTCAAGGACAGTGGTCGGAATCACTCACCTAAGTTATATACGTCTACCTGAACATGTATTCCTAAAATGTATCGACTTACTTTACCCATATATCAATGATATATATCTCACTTAGGAGCATTTCTCACGTCCGCGAAACCTCAAAGTTTGCCATTCTCGTGTGATGTGAAATCGAAGAATTCGCTTTTAAAACGCGTAAAATCGTGCTACATGCTTTATTGGCCACGTGTGTGAAATGTTCGTGTATTGTATATTGTCATATCAAACCGCACCGCATCTCACGTGGAGCATACACCGACTTTCTACACAACTTTTCCCCAAAAAACGCCAAATCTGGCCTTAAGTATGGAAAACATTGAAAATCTAATGTTTTTCTTGTTTTTTGGTGTTTTTTCCACCTATATTGCTACGTATTTCGATATATAAGTGACATTTACCCCCCAAACTCGTTGTCGTATATCTGAAACTATGCATAAATCTCGTAGTTTGACGGACGTGGGCAAATCCAACACTCGAAGTTGTGGTCGTGAGAGAGCATTTCCCGGCGGAAACATGATCTCCAAAAACCCGATATTTTTGCTTGTATACAGTATTCTCGATATATCGATATATATTCCGAAATTACGTGTTTGTGATGGCCCAAAATGTTTGTGTATGGGTATCGAATGGTAAATGCTATTGTGCACACGTGACACGTCGAGATGCACGATGATAAAAGTGAATTTGTAAAACAATCGTTTTTGGTAAAAAAATCCCTCCGCAGTTTAGGGGTTAAGTACTTTGTGCGTTCTTTAAGTAGTTCGCAATAAAGGTGGCTAATTAGGTCATATTGTGGATTATATATAAGATAACGAGAATATGACCTAAAATGCCACCTTTTTTCATGATATCGTACCCGCGTGCGTTCTTTAAATAGTTCGCCCAAAAGGTGGGGAAATAGGTCATATTATGGATTATAGTTATATAAGATAATGAGAATATGACCTAAATGCCCACCTTTTTCATGATAGTTAGGGTTTCAGGGTTTCAGGGTTTAGGGTTTATCATGATACCCCCGCGAACAAATCGCCGAAAGTCGTGCGAATATCGCCTTAAACTGACCCCCCCAAAATAGCGTAAAACCGTGCGAAAATCGCCTGAACTGGCCCTCAAATGGGGTCGGAAATCGCCGAAACTGATGCTTAATTAATTCTATTTTTTTCCACGTCTTCTATTTTTTTTATACTACCGGTAGTAATACCTTTCAACCAGTTCGTCCTTGACTCGTGGTCCTCTTCCGGACCATTTCCGGTTCAAAGTGTGTTACAGTATCACACGTGCTTACGTGGACCGGAGAGGTCCGGAAGAGGTCCGTAAGTGGTCCGGGAAAGCCCCGCTGGAGCGTGGAAGCACCGCGATAGGTGCAGAAGCAGGTCCGAAGAGTCTTGTTGGAGAGTGACAGTGTGCTACCTCACTGGTATAATAAATAGAGGTGGTGGAGGTATAATAAATAGATTTTAAACCACGTGAAGATTGCCATGTGTACACCGGCAGGTATATAAGTATTTATATACTAGAAGCATTTCAAAATTCTCAAAATTTAATTCACACATTACTTACGTGTAATAAAATATCTTGATATAAAACCAAAAATATGATATAATTATTTATCACAATTTCGTGGTACATTATATACAAACCACTTCGAATATAAATACAATAATATCTAATAGATACATTCGTTATAAATTTATTTATATATAAAATTATCAAATTTACAAATTATATATAGAACTGCAGTATAATTACATCATATTATATAATTATACTATATTATATAATATATATTATATAATTATACTATATTAGTATAATTATACTATAGTATTTATTTAATTTTTCATAAATCTGTATATTTGAATATACTAAATTATTTAATCAAACGTTAATTATATAAATATTTTTACCGGAAGGTTCCGGAATATCACCGGTTAAACGGTACTGTCATCGCCGGCGTCATCACGGGTGTCATCACATGGGTCACGATTGTTGTCATCGTCGTCATCGGCGTCGAAGTCATCGAGTGATTATCGAATAGTATCGAGCAGTCATCAAATATTATCGAAGCGTCATCATTCATCGTCAAGTGGCCAACTATCGTTATCGAGCAGTTGTCGAATTACATCGAGAAATTAGACTATGGAATACTATCGCGTGGTCATCGAATAGTATGTTATCAAGCAATCACGGTTAGTCGTACGGTACTCATCGAATAGTATCGAGGGGTCATCAAATGGTATCGCAGGGTCATCGCATATTATCGAGGGGTCATCGAATACTATCGAGAGGTTATCGAAGGTTATCGAGTGGTCATAGAATGGTATCGAGTAGGCAACGTACATTATCGTCGAGCAATCATCATACATATATTATCTATCGAGCAATCAACACGACATATGCCGTTCATATCGCAATCCTCGAATATTATATATCGAGTGGTCATCGAACACTATCGAGAAATTATCAAATCATTTTCCGTATCGAGTAATTATCCGAATGCATCGAGGGGTCATCGAACTTTATCGAGGAAACTGTGAAAATTATCGAATGTGCATAGTAACCGAGCGACCATCAATGCATTACATGTAAAATTATGGATTATTTTGTCGCGATGGTGTATCGCATCGATGGACCCACCGCATCGATAACAAATCTAGGTATCATCGTATTTTAAGTTCAAACATGGACAAGTTCGTGGCATCTATGTCCATAACTTATGAGATTCGATTATTAATAATAATAATAATAATAATAAAACATTTACGCTAGCAGAAGGGACAAAGTCCTGAGAGTGCGGTAACCCTGCAAAGCAGGCTAGTGAAAACACTAGGGGCTACTCCCTCTACTATAGCGCGCCCACAAAGGGGCTCAACCCACTTTTCAGCAGGGTGACACCTAGAGAAAAAGCTAGGTGCTAAGCAAAAAACTCTAGAAGATGGAGAAGCAGCCATGGCCGGGTGAGTGGAGGGGTGGCTGAAACTAGGCGGTGGGGAGGGAAGTCGAAGAATTAAGGGGGTATTTGGAGACGATGAGGAAGGAGGTCAGGGTGGGCGGAGGAGAGGGGGGGGTGGTGGGGGAGGGGAGAGGGGGGGAGGGCCCCTCCCCTATAGGACAGAGAGCCATCTTTTATTGCAAGACTTTTGAAAATTATTGCAGGAGGGTTTGAAGAAAATCATTTGTTTTTTGCACAGCTTCTGTTTCAGTCATGGTCTCATCGCCCAGGATGTCAACTGTATGCGGGTCAGTGTTCAAGGTGGTGGGGGTGTTTAACAGAAACAAGTCTCGCCTATTTCTGGTGTGTTGCCTACAGATCCTTGAAAGTTTTTTAAGGAGAGTTTTAATCTTGCCACGGGGAACACCTATCGTGTCGAGGACAGTACCGAAAAGAGGAGGGAGGTACCCCATGAGTGTAAGTGCTTTGGGCCATTTCACGGTGCTAATGAAGGGCTTAGAAGCTGCATTGGTGATTGTCGTATCATGGTGACCGCCATAATAATGCTCAGCACCATTCTGATGATAGGGGGGGGTCTTGAGTGGGCCATGGGCACAACGAAGAAGGGAGTACGTTGTCCCTTTCGTTCAGAACTTCATTCCAAATATCAGGGCTAACTCCGGTGTATTCTAGTCTCCTCTCCGTGACTCTGGACTTAGGAAGGACATTGAGGAACCATCTAGCAATCTTTTTCTGTGTAGGCCTCCAGTCAAAGGCTGGTTGAGTATCGCTGGGTGCACTGTCTATAGCTATGATAACGACATCCGAAAAATCATCCTTATAGCATCCGCCACCTGGGAGAACGTAGGGGTCATCACCCGTCCAATAACCATGTGGGATAAATGGAATAGTGTTATGCGGGAATCTGAAAACGAGTTTAAAACCTTTATCAAACCATCTTTTTTGGTTTTTGGGAGACAGTGGAAGAATCCATGTTCCTGAAAATCCGGGTACAGTGTTGGCCGCTTTATGTCCCATTTCCAAGGTAGTCATAACCGCCGAAGATTTGCCCTTATCCTTTCCATCAAAGGGGGGATTTCCGTAGACTATTCTGCCAATGCCTGTTAACGGGTCCACGTAGGCATCCCAAGCGAGGCCATCAAAACCGATTTTCCCATGATAACAGAAGGGCTTGAGGGCTTTTTTCATTCTAGTGGTGGGTATGCATCTTCTCGAGTAAATTCTAGGGTGGGCATTTAGTGGGTTGGAGAAAAGTTCACAGCCGTTTTTGTCAAGGTTTCTGTCATCCACCAAAATATCTAAGAGGCTTCTTCTTATTGCATAGCAGTTTTTAGGGTCTCCCGATTCAAACTTACATGCATTGAGGGCTTCATGGATATCGTGTGCCCTATTCGAGTACTCCGCAAGTGAGCATGGGACTGCTTTGTTGGAAAGGCGGTGCCAAGCCAAAAGTTTCCAAAACTCTTTCTTTTGGACATATTGGAGTTCGGGATATTTAATTGTTCCCGTAACATGGTCCACTTCGGGCTTTGCGGTCACAGCAATGGTATTCTTTTTTGAACTTGATGGACGGTACATGCTAGCTTCCGGGAGAGCGTGTAAGTATAATTCCTCATTCATTTCCTGTCTTAGGTCAGCAAGTGGAAAAAGTTTCGATGGTTGTGTTCTGATGTATGTGGTACCCTTTCCAGGGTTTAGAAGTTTAGGCTTTTCTGAGATTTCTTCAGCGATGATTTTCCTTAGTTCGATATCTTGGGTTGTTCTAAGGTTATACAAACTATCATTATGTCCTGGGCATTCGAGTTGGATGTGTTCGAAGGTGCATTTTGTATTCTGTTGGCAGTAGGATTATTTACTTGTCGAACTTGCGCGCTTCTTGATTGTGTGGTGAATCTAAGATAACTAAATAAACAAAGTGTGCTTCAATGTTCGGTAAGATATCAAACCAATCTGCGTTGAATAGTTGCTTGGGTCATCATTAAGGTAGTCGAAGAAAAGAAAGCGTGACACGGCAAAATCATAAGGTGGCATATTAGGTCATATTCTGGTTATCTTATATACAATCATAATATGACCTAATATGCCACCTTTTTCGGTTCCCATAAAATTTTCAACATCCACGAACTTTCCAGAATTTTGTCACGGACTTTCTTTTTAGAAAAACATGACACGCACTCAACTTTGAGCAAGCGGCGTGAAACGCGGTGAATTATCAAATAACACCACCAAATCGAAAGGTGGATTAACAAACGGTCTTTTTCGCATTATCTATCATATCATTATATATTATATCATATCGGAACATATTTTCGTTGCTGGATATTAACTTATGTCCGAACCGAGTCGTGCAGAAGAATACATATGCAGTACGTGCGTGGCTTACCGACCCGTTTCAGTTGCGTCCATAACGTATCCAAATCAATTATCTGCTTATCGAACTTGCATGCAGTTTGATTGTGCTGGAATTGACGCTACGACTAGTTCGTACAGTCTAGTGTCATTCCTGTATGCCATCTTCGGTGGTCAGCCTGTGTCACTCATCTCGGGTATATATCGTTTGTATATCCGAGTTTAGTGATCCGTTGTTTCACCGTCGGCAGCGGGTCCCCACTGCCTGAGCTGCTGTTTCCAGCAGGTTATGGTCCCTCTCACGTTCGCGTGAACTGAATTTTAGCGTAGAATTTTATTTTATTTCCGCCCTATCTTTCGGTTGAGCGTCTCCACGCCTTGTGGGACGCTTTAGAGCGAATTCTTCAGATTTTCTGGAAACGACTGCTTTCGGCTTTGGGAGATTACGACGGGGTGGACTCCTACGATTTTTGTCGCGTTATTTCATTGTCAGATCTCGTTTTCTTTGATGGATTCGCAGCAGATTTCTTCGAGTGAGGAGCTTATGGCTCTTTTGGCGACTATTGATGCTAGTATGAAGAGGGTCTCAACTCTCAAGCGTTCTCAGCTGTTATCATTATGCAGCTCTATGGCGCGCTCCCTTTCGCATTTTCGTTGCGCGGATTCTTCGGCTATTTCATCGGAGCCCATTCAACCAATTTCTTTACACATTGTTGTTTCAGAGACTGGCGCACAGGTTGGTGGTGCCCAGTGCGTTGGGCCATCAACCGTGGAATCCGAGAGTTTTCGTGCTGCGCTTTGTGAGACAGGAGTTGGCGATGGCATTGCTGTTCTGAATTCGCGGTCAGTTTCGTCTCAAGTTACCACCACTCGACCCTTCCCTAGTGTCACTAGGAGGGGAAGAGACACTGCCCAACAGGCCCCTCCTGTTAGGACAGCAGTTCATTACGTTCATGCCCCTCCAATTGCACCTTCCTATATGGGCTCTGGGTTGAGCCGCGATTTCGAGGAGTGTTTATCTAGTGAAGAAGAGGATGAATCGGAGTACCCTGTTGGGTATTTCGATGAGTCTGATGACAGTTGTGAGGAAGTAGAGGAGGAGCAAGATGGCCACTTGGCCGCTCCGCATTTTTTGTCCGATCGATTGGAACAAGATTATTCTCTGGACACAGGTTTTCAGGGAGGATCTTATGGCGGAGTTTTGGAGCCCCCACTTGGGGAGGAATTTTTACCGCAGAGCGAGTTTCATGTTGGCACGGTTTCTTTTATAGATGAGCCTGCAATGAGCGACGAGGATGTCTACACCGCAGAGGAGTGGGCTGCCTGGGAGGCAGGAGCCCACGATTCCGACGACACTGGTGGTGCTGGTTTTTATGATGAAGAGACTTATTTCGAGGAAGGCGCTGGTTTCAATTCTGGTGATGACTACTATTAGTTTTCTAAACAGACAGGCGGTGTTCACGATGTCATTCTCCACCACTTGCTGTAGTTTTGGGCAAAGGATGTTGCAGTAATTCTCACCACTAGCGGGCAGCTTTATCAATTAAGACGAACATTTTTTTATGGCAGGAGACCTTTACAGTTCGCAGAAGTTCAAAGCTAAACCGACAGGCAGAATTCTTTTAGCATCCTCCACCACATGCAGACAGGCGAGATTTATTAGAGCACCCACCACTAGCTGGCAGAGCATTAATTTTAGCAGACCGGAATTGGTCCTAGCAATCTCCGAGGCTTAGCAGTATTATTTTGCTAGCCTGTACATTCATCTTGCCACCTGTGACTTTGACTAGCTTCCTAGAGTTTAACATCTTGACATTTATCTGTAAACTCTAGTAGCTAGGGTGGTGAGTGTCACTAGCTGGTCCACCTCAGATGAGGTGGTGTGCTGGAATTGACGCTACGACTAGTTCGTACAGTCTAGTGTCATTCCTGTATGTCATCTTCGGTGGTCAGCCTGTGTCACTCATCTCGGGTATATATCGTTTGTATATCCGAGTTTAGTGATCCGTTGTTTCTCCGTCGGCAGCGGTTCCCCACTGCCTGTTCAGCTGTTTCCAGCAGATTGTACGGTAAGTCTAAGATAACTAAGTCGACAGAGTGTGCTTCAATGTTCGGTAATATATCGAAACAATCTGCATTGAATATCTGGGTCGCCATTAAGGTAGGTTGAGAAAAGAAATGATAATAGGGCAAAATCAGAAAAAGGTGGCAGATTAGGTCATATTCTCGTTATCTTATATATAATCCATAATATGACCTAATATGCCACCTTTTTTGATTTATAGGTACCCACAACAATCTATCTGCGTAATAACCATTGCTCCCGACCACATTGCGGTCTTTTTTGTGTCTAAGTTTGTACAACCGACGTCTTTCATCGGCATACTGTTTACCCTTATTACTGGCCATGTATGTAGGGTAATCAGAAGCACCTCGCTGTCCGACCTGAGCGACCAATTTACCATCCTTGAAAACATCAATCTTTTGCTTTGATTATTTGATGGGCTGATCTTCACACCGAGTTTCCGTGCTTGACTTTTTGTGTAAGCTTTAATTTGATAAGTCATTGTATACTATATGTAACACTATTATATAGTATGACAAGTAAACCGATATCTGAGAGTAGACTTCAAGAATTATATCTGGACCCGAAGATCGGAATGAGCGGTGCCAATGCATTCACCAAAAAACTTAAGGCACGAGGCTACAAGGTCACGGAGTCTCAGGTCAAATCTGCAATTTCCAAAACACAAACATCACAAGTTTTATCACAACCCAAAAGAATATCTCGTAAGGATTATTATCCAACGTACGGGCCAGTCGATAAGGTCTCTATACAAGCCGACCTGGCCTTCATACCCAAAGACAAGTCGGTGAACAAAGGATATGCCGTGATTCTGACTGCGGTTAACGTTAATACTAACAAAGCGTATGCAATTGCTTTGAAATCCAAAACCGTCAGAGACAAGAACAATAAACGATCGGAGGATGTCGAGGGTATAGTACCTGCCATGAGACGATTGATAAAGGAAACCAAAATGGATACACTAAGTGCCGATTTAGGTAGCGAGTTCACGAACAAACCCGTTCAAGCATTGTTGAAAGAGAAGGGAATCAAACATTACACGTCTCAAAAAGAGGACCACACTCGGCAAGGTAAAATTGAAAGATTCAACAAAACTTTGAAACGAAGATTTAATATCAACGAGGCGAGCACAGGTAGAAACAATTGGGTTGACTATTTGGACTCAATCGTTGAGAACTATAATGAAACGGTAAACCAAGGTAATATCAATGATACCCCTCCTGATGACATGAATAAGAATCGTGTTATTAGAAGTGTCTTGTTGAAACGCAATCAAACTGCCAAACTCTTACAAAAGTTAGACATTAAACCAGGCGATCGGGTGCGATTACGTGTGACTAAGAAGACGTTTGACAAAGAGAGCCAAACATGGTCTACGCAGGTGTATAAGGTCCGAAGTAGAAAGGGATTGTCTTTCGTGATAGAGGACGGTGACGGTGATACCTTAAGCCGACAATATAAGCCGCGAGAACTGAAAGAAGTACAAGGACCTGTCTCCAAACCATCCAAAGAAACTCGTGGGACTAAGACTGATAGTGAAAACAAGTTACGAAGGTCGAACGTCAACTTAAAAAGGAGGGTATAGGAGGAAATACTGCTTCCAAGGCATCTAGAAACTACGACAACTACGAGGTCAATGTGTTTATCAGCGACAAGAAATCGCCAAACTATCAAAAGACTTTGAAAGGATACCTTAAGCTCAACTGGTCTAGAAAAAGTAAACGTAAGTATCAGTTGATATTCTACTACACTATGACAAATCGGAAGAGGACGAGTTCGTTGATATACCTGACCCCGAGATTAAACTTTTGAAAAAAAGAAACCGTTAATATATATATATATAACAATGACGAAGCCATATTGCGGTTACAAACCTAGATCACCCAAAGGACGCAACATAGGTGCACGAAGATATTGCAAATCGAAAAGTCAACTGCGTCGTTTTGGACGTATAGCGATTGTCGCCCCCAATAACCATGCACCAGTAAATCACCATCCCGGAACCAGCAATAGTAAATAAACTTTTTCTATTTTACTTTAATGAGAACAATATTGACCGATGAGGTCGGAAGACGTAATTGTATGAAAATGATGGGAATTGCCAACGGCTCAAGTACCGACACTTTGTTTCAAGGATATGGTAAACTTGCTAAAAGCAACTACGTAATAACGATGCCCCCTAAGAACAGTGCTGTGTTCTATAACACTCTAAGAGATTCAGGGATAAATTCCAATGCATTAGTGAGAGATATTCAGGACTATAGCAGTGGTATTAATATAACCATGCCTAATCCTATGATGACAATGAATCCAATGCTGACAATGACACAAGACGATATCAATAATCAAGCGTTGCAGCGTATTGCCAAAGACGCTCAAGACCGAGACGCCATGGTCGCAGATGCATCCAAAGAACTAATACCAACCACTCCTGAAGCTGGACCGTCAAGGATTACTGGAAAGGATAGAAATATGAAACTTGCAGTTCAAGAATCATTGAATTTACCTGAAATGTCGTCGCCCAGAATAATTGGTACCCTAGCTTCCACAAGATCAACAACACGAAGTCAGGTACCACCTCCATCACCTCTACAAAGATTGGGAAGTTACATAGCCGGAGGCGATTTAACACCCAAATCAAAAACTCGTTAATAGTAATGCAAGTTCCTTGTAATCAAAGCTATCAATCCAATGCTTACTGTCGTCCGTCAACCAGTTCTTTTAGTAATTCTGTTGATGCCGATAAAGATGAGAAACAAATACATAGTCCGGTTTCGCGTAACAGGTCTAACAATAGCAGTAGTAAACCTTTCAAAACTATGGTCTCAGTCAAGAGTAAACCAATCATGAAACCTAACGATGTTGACAAGTATACACAAAGAGACACCTCTAATTTGCTGAATGCCTTAAGTCAAGACGCCGTGAAATTTCCAAGAACCGCCCTGAACAAAGTCTTTGGTGCTAATATCACGTCTAGGGACAATCCTACACAAACAAGGTATGCACGGGCATCAGATGTTTCTTATTCTTATAGGTATGGTGACCGAGGTCGGTTGAAAAGTATTATGAAAGGACTTCCGGGTTATTACGTAGACCGAAGTTTGTCGGGTAGAAACTCTACAACGTTGGTCAATCCTAAAAGCCAAGACGTTATTATTGCATATCGAGGCTCTGATACAGAATTTGGAAGTCTGAACACTCTTGCCCAGGACATCTCACGTGGACAAAATGTAGAAGATTGGTATGTAAATCTTTTGACATTGATGAAACAACAACGTAGTACATCAAGATATCAAGAAGCACAACAACGATTTGACGATGTCAAAAGTAAATACGGTGGCTATAAGTTATCGGTCACCGGACACTCTAACGGAGGAGGTCAAAGCAATTATGTTGCAGAAATAAACAATGTGGAAGGGCATCATTTTAACCCAGCAATAAATCCTTTGCAAGAACCGATTAACACTCCGACCGACAAGCAAATATTATACTCAACTGAAGGTGATCTGATATCCTTGCCGGCACGATTGAAACCACATCCAAAGAGTAACTACGATATCGTACATGTCAATCCAAAAGTAGGTACGGAAAACAATTTGACAAAATTGCATAGCGTGGAACAAATGTACTCAGATGCACCGGAGTCTACGCGAGTCAGTACAGCAAGGTCTCGTTACGGCTTCGCGAACGCTATGACGGGTTCAGCTCTAGGTGGATATCTTGGATATTACACACCGACTGACATCAACGACGAACGTATCTTTAGGACCACTCAAGGTCTATTAGAACCAATCTTACAATCAGAAACTCCCAACGAGAATTTCACAGATTTCATGAATGTAATGGGTGTTACGGAAAGCTTAGGTGAGAAGAATTACATACGTGGAAAATTGGGATTGAATCCTATAGAACAAAAACCGTTAACGGAAGTGCCGGTCTATGACCCAATCACAGAGATGATACGTCAAGCCACGGGTCGTGCTGACCAATATAAGGAGTTTGTTGAAGGATCGAAAAAGGTGGCAGATTAGGTCATATTATGGATTGTATATAAGATAACGAGAATATGACCTAATCTGCCACCTTTTTTGATTTATATGATAATAAGATGGACCGTCAAGAATTGATACGCTTAGCCAAACTTCAATATCCAGACCTTAAAGAAACACATATGGAACTCCTCGTTGATGATTATATCAAACGTCCAGACTATTACAATGATCTGTACAACGGCAATATTGAGGAACCGAAACCTTTAGACAGAGATACTGTTGATTCCATCGGCAACAATGTGCACATTGTTGCTGGAAAAGATAATTGTTATATTAATAAAGATGAGCGTGATTAGTACGAGAACTTTGTTCTTGTCTTCGGAAGACAATAGTAATGGAGATGCACGAGTTCTACAGATGAACGTACCAACTCAGTCGACAAATTATCGAGTGGAATCGAAATTGAGATTAACATTGAATACTTTTTTCTTGTGCAAAGACATGGTACAGTATTAATGAAACTAATGGCATATTCTACGTCGCCGATACCCAATTAAATAGCTTAAAGGAAGTGCAAATGCCTTATGCAAATTATACGCAGTTAGACCAATTTACATCGCGATTGGCCGCAGAAATAAAGACTGCTATCGGTGGCACGACCTTACAAACAGTTACCATAACTTATGATAAGGACGGCGGTGGGGATGAGAACAAATTTCGTATAGAATTAAGACCACCACAGCCCGATGTAAAGTTTGTAGCTTTTAGTGTCAGCGGTGATTTTAACGCAGTACCTGGGTCTCCTTTAGACACCCCCTTAGCTGCCACACGTTGAGAATTCTCAACAAGCCCCAAAAACTGATTTTCTCGGCGACAAATAACTCAAATTCACTTTTGAAGACAGTTTTGAAAAGCTCTTATCGAGCCGCGTGCAGCCATGCACTTGGGAGCAACCATGTTGCGACGATGCTCTAAATATTTCCCCAACCGCTCTCTATTTTAGCTTAACCATAATGAGTCACATTTAGGGCACATGTGTCATAGTGTTACAAACCCCTAATAATATAAGTAGCCCTAACCGCATGTTGAGCACTTGGTAAGATTATACCTGGAGGTATAGGGTCAATATTAGGGCTTACATTGTTAACGATGTGCACATCCATCAACATTTTTCAGTTGACAATCACGTCATCGGTATCAAGTGTCATGTATTTCTAACGTTTGCATGTGATTCGCCTTGAGAAGACCTTTCCGACACTATTTTCAAAAGTTGAGGCAGGACCCTTATGCCAAAGTTATTGCAAATAAACCAAAATTTTCAAAACCCCGAAATTCCTCCGGCAACTAAGGGGTTAAATACCTCAGTTTCCAGAGCAGGCAAATACAACGATTCCGACCAAGTACTCGGTGGCCGTGTTAACCGCAGTACGGCAGGGTTGAGTACAATGTCTGAGCTCTTAGACTTGTTTAAAACAGATTATTTCATAGATAATACCCTGTGCGAGTCAATATACCCTTGCAACATTCAGACCAATGATGCCCTATACCTTCGTATTACATCGCTACCGACACACGACATTGAATCAACGAACCTATCCACATTTACGAACAGCAATGAAATGATTAGCAGCGATATATTTGCAAAGATATTGTTACCCAGCGATACAACAACAGATTTCATAAGATATATAGACCCGAACCAAAACTTTGTCATCGAAGTTTCAGGGTCACAATTCACTTCCTTTAGAATCACCTTGACTGACAGTAAAGCCCGACTGATACCATTAGCGTCCCCTACTTCAGCTAGCGACGGCAGCGTAAATTATTCTATAAGCATCAAGGTCGAAGAATTGGCACCTGCTGGTCTCTCAGATATTTTATAATCTTTATAATATATATACAAGAATGAGCCTTCCGATGAGCCTGGCGTACGGGCTGTCAAAAATGAACTCGTATTCAACTAATTACTTCAGATTAGAAACCACTAATCTTACTAAAGCATCGAGGTATTCAACTATAACTTTGAATCTGCCTGTCAATTCCATCGTTAATATGAAGAGTCTCAGTATGCATTGCAAAGGTTCGTGCAAAACTCCTATAGTATATACGGACACTACAGCTAAAAATTTAATTGTTACGCTTCCCAACGGACTTGAAAAGCTCATCTCTCGCTGTGAGGTCTTCGCAGGAGGTCAGCAGTTGACCACTGGTTTTCAAAGTTACAGCACGGTAGCAACCGTTCTCGACACTATCAAAACAACACTCATTAAAGAAATGGCTTATCAACGAGTTCTCAAAAATCAAGAAATCAATGTTGCTGACAATTTCTATGCCGCACCACGTTCATACATCTTGAATACCTGGCTCAGCATATTAGGAGAAGCCGAGCCCAGTTATATCGATACAAGTCTTCTTCCTCCAGTTCAAATCAGATTGTATTTGCATGGGCTTGAGGTGTTAGGAGCGTTTGTCCAAGGTAGTCCACCTGAAGACGACCTCACGGAAAAAGCCCAACAGACTCACAAGGGGACTTTTTATTAGACGACCTTTACTTTACCGTAGAAACAATCACTTTCAGTTCAGGTGTCTACGATGCCGCCGTGGAATCAAAATTGCGTGACGGTTTTTTGGAAATTCCGTATAAGAACTACTTTTCGTTTTTTGAAGGGGCCTCTACGATGGACAAAAGTACGCGATTCTCTTTGAGTTCACAGTGTATTGATAACATATATGCTGTTCAACGTCCAGGGGATTATCGGGATAAACCTTTAGGACTTATCAAATTGGGAAACACCTGTGGTACAGCTTACCTCCCGTCTTACTTTAGATTTTCAGCTGGTCATTTAGGTGCTCTACAATTTAACTTGAATAACCTGTTCGTTCCTAACTATAGAGTCGACCCTCTTGCAGCCTTCAATCTGCTCACTATCGGTAATAAAGCTGACAACTATGGTACGCTATCGGGTTGTAAGATTAACGGTTATGACGATTGGCTCAACAATCAGTTCATTCCTATGGTACGTTTAAATCTTCCATCAGAAATGGGCGTCAGAAGCCTAACAGGATTGGATTCACGGGGTTTGAACAGTTCCTTCTATTTTCAAACTCATGTAGCACAACCAGCTGACGCTTTACAAACGGTAGATCTGACAGGCAGTAACGAGGTAATGATTATTTGCGAAACGACAGCCGTTCTTCGTATTGGTCAAAACCGTGTAATCGAAACGGTATTTTAAAAAGCGGTTAATAGTATACAAACATGGCTCAACAACCAGGATTGGTTGGGTACAACATGATAAAAGATGTAGGACCGAACGTGGACAAACAGATTCACACCGCGACGATGTGTCAAATGTCAGGTTTTAGACCGATTATGATGCAACAGCTACCATGTAAAACAATCAATGATATCACATATCCACCATTTAGGATCAGCAACGTTCATCCTCTGGCTGGATACAAATCTTATACTTTAGGGCACAATCAAAAAGTGTCCAAAGAAATGGAAATGTTCCATTTCCCGATGGAGCATCCATTGAATAGTCGATTGTTGCAACCTGTACCTTTGTTTTTTTTCATAGATTAGTATATACAATGTCAGCTTTCGGAAATGAATTGAATGCCAAAACATTAACATACACGAACACCACATTCCGAACAGTACAGAGAGATGGAAAACTGATACAATTAACAAAGGATGACGCACAAAATCAGATTATCTTAGGTAATGCTGCCTCAATTGTTCGGTTGCCGGAATGTGTACCTGCTATCAAAGGTAAAATGTTTACAATTTATAACGGAACAGCCGCAACGGGCCAATCAGCGACTCTTCAGAAGTTTGCGGGTGACAGAATAAATGGATATGACGACACAACTGACGGCGATATTACTTTGGAAAATGCTGCAAGCAATGGAGATAGTATAACGAGCGTCACTCTAATTGCATCAGGCGAAAGAACAAGTACACAGGAAGAAAATTGGTATGTGATTTCAACATCTTATCGGAATACGGCATAAAATATAAAAAGTATAATATATAATATATAATGTCAGCTTTCGGGTCAAATCTAATAGTGAAAGAAATTAACGGTAAACCATTTGTAAATGGCACGGGTCCGACTGATACACTCACTTGTAAAACCCTAAATCAATGACTCGTTTGTCAAACTATAGGCAGCGTAGACTCGCCGTTAGAGACGATGCATATCGGTTCGGACATACGCTACCAGAACGATATCAAATTCATAGCTACTCAAGACCCATTGAATGAACGAGAACAAATGTCCTTGTTGACAGATGGGTCGCTAAAAGTACACACATCAATCAAATTCAACGACTTCGTGTTGAACAACCCGGTTTCCAAATCACGATTTTCAGCAGGTCTCGATGACCTCGATGCTTCTTTCGAGATTAAAAGCTTAGACCCTGTAATTCAAACACGAGTTAAGATAGGCGAAGCCGGCATCAACGAGATAACATGCTTGCAGACAACAATCAATATAGAGCCACTCGGCAGTGGCCTATTAATCAACGACGGTCCACTCGTGCTCAACAGCGGTGATATCACATTGACTGCAGGCAAATATCGCGGTGATGGAAGCCTTTTGACAAACTTACCTGCTGGTGCAAATCAGAATCTACAATCGGTCACTGATCAAGGAAGGTAGCACGACCAGTGTCGCCGATGTTTCATATACAGGTACAGGTACCATGATTGTCAATCAAGAGAAACTTAGTGGAAATAATCTTAGAATTGAAAGTGGCTCTGGCGGTCTAGGTAAAGTATCGATAGGAGAGCAGACTCAAGGGTATACAAACGCCGACCACATTGGAGACCGTTCTATCGCAATCGGCCGCAATGCATTATCTATTAACAATACAACAAGTAATGATACGATTGCAATTGGTTCCGGTTCGTGTAATAGTAATTGTGGTGACTACAGTGCGGGCCCGATTTTAAGCAACACTCGTTTAAGCAACCAGCGCTGGAATTCTCAAAAATTAAGCAATTTCCAGCCTTTATTTGCAAAAAGGCTGGATTTTTGGCCAACCCCGTTAAGCAATTCCAGCCCTCTGGATCGAGATCACGAAAATGGGCATTTTTGTTGTTTTTAGCTCATCAGAGTCAGAGTCCGAGTCGTCATCCACAAGCTCGGGCACTTCACTATCATATTCACTATCGTCATCCTGTTGGTCAGACACGCAAATTGCATGGCTAGCATGGCTTTCACGTCGGTTGTTACTCTTGGAGAGTAGTAAAGACCTCTTCTCCTTCTGAAACTCATCCGGTGTCAAGACTCCCTCGTCGCACAACTGTTTCAATTCTCGCAGCTCCTTGGCAATCAGATGGGCCATAGTGCTTTCTACTAGTGTGCGATTGCAAAAATAAAATGGTCGCAATTTCCATGATGATTATGTATACATACACATTTTCAAAACAGGGGGAGGAACAACCTTTCAAAACGAGCCTTTCGTCTACGGACAACGCGACTTTTGGCTCTCTTTTCTCCTTCTAAGCAATGGGCTAAGCAATCGCAGCTGCCTCGATGGGAGCTGGTGACACATTTCTTAGTGCGCGATTGGCCAGTTTTAAGCAGTTCAATCGGCTGGGTGCCCCTGGGTCCCGCGAATTAATTTCGGGTCGTTATATCCATTTAAGCAAACGAAAAAAACCGAAATCGCTGGGAGGCTGGAAATTTCGCGATTTTCGATATAAGCAATCGAGGGCTGGAGGCTGGATCGAAAATGACTGTTGCTTAAAATCGGGCCCGCACTGTATGTCGTGTCTATTGGCGACGACTGGGGTCAGGTTAACTGCAAAGATGCAGCCGTGAACATCGGAAAATATGCAGGTGAATTTACAGCAGGCGAAAGTTCCATAAACATTGGTGCTCTTGCAGGACAGAACTCTGCTCAGAGTGCGGTTAACACCGATAACACAATCGTTTTGAACGCGAGCGGGGTTGAATTAAACGCCGGTGTCGCAAGTAGTTGCTATATCAGACCTATCAGGGCCAGTCCCGATCCAGCAAGCGAGTCACAAATGTTGCATTATGGCACAGCATCCAATGAGGTGCGATATGGTCCTGTTTCCAGTGGCGGCGGTATTCCGAGTTTATCTCAAGTATTGGCTGTCGGCAATACCGGTCCAATTGCGGAATTGGATGGATTAAATTCTGCGTCTGTTATTCTAAGTAACTCGTTGAATTACGCTTATCCAAGTTCGACCAACTCACTCACACTATCAAGCGTACCGTTGACACTCATTACGAAAGCGTACGCTAATACCACCTTTCCAGCAAATCCATTGAGATTCACCGGGGATGTATTTACATTTGTAAATAACACCGCCAATACGATTACGGCTTCAACGATTGTCATGTTTGATGATGATGGAATAAACACTGTGAATGGAGTTCAACCATTCAATAACTCGTATACTCAAAGTAACCAAAACTGCACACCCATCGGTGTCTGTATTCAAGACAGTGCTGCATCTCAGAGTTGTTTCGTGTTGATCGGACGCGGTTTCACGACATGTAGGAATGCAGCTGCCACAAATAATACGTATGTAAAGGGTCAACGTGTGAAGTGTATAGTAGGTGGGGAAATCAATAGTGCTCAGATTACGGCGGGCGATTCATATATCGGAACAGCTATGGAATCAAAAGTGGCTGGTGCTGGTGGTGGTGTATTGATTTGGGTAAGCCCAGGATTCAATTATTTTACATGATTATTATAAATGCCTGTAAAGCGAAATAATCCTAATTTACCAAGTTGTGAAACCGTCGTTCAAGATGGTGTCGGTATGAGAATAAAAGGTATTGTAAATGGTAGACTCGCAAACACTCGATGTAAGGTAAGAAATAATGCTAACGCCCAAGGAAACGTAGTTAGATATAGTAAACAGAACTTACCAAAAACAAAAGCAAAAACAACCAATAATGATAAAAAGGTATCAGTACCTTTGGAACATGGTAGTCAAAATCACATTTCTTTGATTTATGATACGGGTGCTGGGGGGACTTTAATGAGCACGAACGATGCAAAACGTCTAGGGATAATTAATCCCGATGGTACCTCGCGATTCTTTAATGGAGTGTCATCAGCTGTAGGTGTTGGAGGAGGGGTGCCAACTAGAAGATTTCAAAACGTTCCATTAATTTTAAATGCAACAGGCGAAGTAGCATATGGAAGTGTAGATGTGTTTGATAACGCCCCGCCATTGCTAAGCATTAATCATATAAAACAGCTAAAGCGATACCGCGTGAAATTTAAATAGGTACATATGATATATGTCAAGTTTTGGACAAAGTTTAGTTTGTAAGAATTTAACATGTGATACGATTAATGGTCAAACATACAATCCTACACAAACTTCAAAATGGACCGAAACAAATAATGTTTTGGAACCGGCAACCGTTGGAGCAAATGTAAAAACTTCCGGTTTAGAAGTAGATGGAAATGCAAGAATCAATGGTGGAATTGTCAACGTTGCACAATTGAGGTCCGAGACAAATTTAGAATTACAAGGGTCAAAAGCTGCTAATTCAACATTTATAGATTTGAATACATCACTGGTTGAATTATCAGAAGTTAATTCAGTGTATGCTTTGGAGTTTCGTAAACGACCTGTTATACCATCAAATCAATCTTTTTGAATTAACATGTTAGGTGATATCATAGGTGCTAATTTAATAGAAGCTGATATTGTTCAAACTCCTGTCGCAGAGTTGAATAGACTGACATTGCCGTCAGAGTTATCTCACATAGGTTGTGAAGTCATTACAGCTTTGACAAGTGGAGCTCCAGGTAATAGAATTGTGCAAATTCCCGCAGGAAAATTCATTTGTTTCTTCGATTTGACATTTACTTCATCAGATATAGCTACTGGTGGAAAGACTCTGAACATAACATTTGATACATCAAACTTACCAATCACAGCTCCACAAATCACAGGTAGAAAATATATGGTTTCTGTTACTCGGCCGCAAACGGAATATAACGAAAGTGATTCCAGGCTTGACGTATTAAACCAATTTACGTATATAACTAAACCAGGTAATCAGTTTGCTTTACAATTAGTAGGTGACGCAGATATACTAGGTATGAGAGCAAGCTTTATTGTGAACTTCATAGAAATTCAAAATTAATTATCTACATAATTTGCGGTGAACAATAAAAAATATTATAAACAATAAAAAATATTTCCCGTAAATAACCTGGGTGATACCCCTGAATAGAACCGCGATTCATAATTTGCAATGAATCACAGCGAAATCAAAAGGTGGCACATTAGGTCATATTCTCGTTATCTTATATATAATCCATAATATGACCTAATTAGCCACCTTTTTAAATTCAGAAAATCTAAAATGCATTTCAGACAATTAATCGGAGATGATACAAAACAGCGTTTAACAACAATCGAAGACCAGCACATTTGGTACAAATGTGCCATGTGTGGCCAATGAACGCGGTGAACAAGCACACCGGAAATATGAAGCACAACAAGATCAGAAGGTGGCACTTTAGGCACTATATACTCTACGCTATATATAAGATAACCATAATATGACCTATTTCCCCACCTTTTTAAATTCAGAAAATCTAAAATATAATTCCAACAATTCTGATATAAAACAGCGTGTGAACGCGGTGCACAACAGAGAATAAAAAAGGTGGCAGATTAGGTCATATTCTGGTTATCTTATATATAGTCTATAATATGACCTAATGTGCCACCTTTTACGAGACACACGGAAACGACTGATACCAGACTTACACACAGACTTACACACAGACCCACAGTAAGGACCAACGCAGAATAACAGTAGGTGACCAGTGCTGCGTGCCGGAGATGACCAGGTGTGCTCACTACATAAGAGGCGTCCGCAAATACTGGGAAATACCGGGAAATATCAAGAGGAGTACAGAGGATACCGGTGAATATAGAGGTGATGCCCCCTGGACACGCCTCTTATGTAGTCCTATCCTCCGGATTGTAGTCTCAATGGGACCTAAACTGGGTACCCCTTTGCCTGCTTGCCTAAACAATGTCGCAATTTCATGCTACGTTATCAACATTAAGCATGGGTAGCGTTAAAAATTACTAAATTCCAAACACACCACAGTGATATTTTCGGATTTTGTATACCCAGGCAACTTCAACCGATATTTTGAGGGCGAAGATGACCTCCGATCATTTTTTGACAAGACACTGCAGAAAAAGCAGCTCGCGAACTTGACAACATAGGTCTCCGAATTTTCACAGGACCTTCGTGGAGGTAGCTAGCGTGAGAAACATCTCGGTCCTTGTGGTAGGACTGGCCTTTTTATTTAATTTGAATTAATTTTACCCCCACCTCTTCAGCCCTCACAAGTGCATACCCATATCGAGTATATCACCCGGCACATGTTTTTAATAAATATTTGAGCACCCAAGGATGATCTTTAAGCACTCAAACATCAACTACATCGAAAAATCGTGGCGGCTAGCCCCCTTTTACTTCGGTCCTTGTGGTAGGACTGGAGCGTCGGGCAGTAGCCACTTGTACAGGAGCTTCTGCAAGTGGTTGGGGTCGGACAACTTCTCCACAGGTTGCAGCTCACGAGGAACTTCACCAAGAGGGTCGTTGATGGCCGCGATCATATTGGAGTCCTCGTCGGCCGTGAACTTGGCGACACGCACAGCGGGGATGTCATCCGACTTGTACGCTCCGATGAACTTGACACATGATACAGCTCCTGCTGCTTCCATGGCTTTCGATGCACCACGCCATTCCGGGTTGGACTCACAGTTAATGCCTCGACAACCTCTCCAACAGTCGTGTACAGGGGGAGGCGGGCGGTGGCCTTCAGCATCAAGAGGTTTCTTCTCGGCACGCTCGCAAGTAGAACACATTTTGTCAGAGATTGAGGTAGATATGATCTTCTTAGATAATGCGCCCACAAGCACAAACATGCCGCAGAAGCTGGCATAAGAGCGACCAGAGCCACGATTCGGCCATGCACAGTCTCCAGTAGTAGATAGATGAATGACACCATCCAGAATATCACCATTCTTCTTGGTGACAATGGCTTCCTCCTTCAAAGCCGTCTCACAGGATGCTACAGTTGTAGGGGTAATATATCCAATAAGAATACGTAAATTAGCATCAAAGTATGCCATATGCTTAACAATCAATTCTGATTTGCGACAGTTATTCGGTTTTGTCACAGAACATCGAAAATGAAACCTCACTGCACCCTACCCTTAAGGAAAGCAGGCGACGTGAGCAAGGCATTCTGAGCCCGTCTTGCAGCAATCGTGCGCAGGCTGCAGTGGGTGGATTACGGTTTGCGGCTGCTTGAAAATTGTGCATAGCATTGCTGCAAGGCGGGCTCAGAATGTTAGGCAATGCTTTCCGTGCCGTTGTTCAAAGGGGATCTAATGTTTGCGTTTTCCCCAAGAGCGGCTTTTCTTCTCGTGGGGTGAATGCGTCACAGCTCTTTGTTCGCCCCGCTCGGATCTCACGTGCCCCGTTTGCATGCGGTCCGTTACCGTTACCTGTGGGTTTGCATCAAGGGACGGTATCGATATCTTGATATTATGATATTATGATATATCGGAAATATCATATCAATCGATAACATTTTTAGCGTTATCGAAAAATATCATATCAATCGATAACATTTTCAGAATTATTCATATCAATCGATAACACTTTGGGCACTTATCACTTATGGTGTAGTGTGCCACTAATGCTATGTTATGCTATCTTAGGCTTATTCTACGCGTTGGGTGGCAGCAAAGTCGTCAAGACGATGTCGTCAATCGCCGACGACGCCATGTTACCAACCCGTAGAATGGATTTGTGACATTACCATGTCGCGACAGGCCTTTAGATTCCCATAAAAATGCAATATTCCTCCACATCAGACATCAAAATGACCGTGCGATTTTCCATCGAAAAGCTACAGTAATCACTCGGTAATAAGAAAAGCGGAGATTTGGGACCAGCCAGCAATATTCGCCAACTTGGATACCCCCCACCCTCCCCCGCCGGCGCCAACGTCCTATGAAAAATCGTAAGAATAGTGGGTCATTTTGTTTCAATCAGCCAGCAATTTTCTTAAATTTTCAGTGATAAACCCGTGAAAATGCGACATTACAAAAAAAGAAATTCCGCCTGCGGCGCACCAATAAGAAATATGGCGCCAGTGCCCATATTTCGTATCACCCCATATTTCATAGCTCAAAAAAGCCAGCCAGCAATATTCACCAAATCAGGTACCCCCACACACACACACCCAGCAAAGCTGGCTACTTTCTTATTGGCGGGTTTTCTTATTACTGAGTGATTATTGTACAGAACGTCTACGTGTCTGACATGACTTGTAAAGACCACGACAACACTCAAATGCCCGTCAGTTCTTATGAAATTAGGTTTCAGTTCGCAGCTTTGGGAAACTTATAGCGTTGTTATTTTTTTTGTTGGATTTTGTTTGGATTTTGGTGCGTTCTTTTCTCTCAGCTTTCGTTAATTTGCCTCGAGAGATGAGTCTCATACCAAAGCCCAAGTTCGATGTGAACAATGGGTTCCTATAATCTTTCTTCAAAGGAAACACTGGCCGGTGGGACATCAAAGTTTGTCCTCTTGATTATTCGAACATCGTTCCCCTCTCCTGGGTGTCCTCGCTACAGGGAGAGCTAGGCAATGGCACAATCCCTCTTCTTAACTCACGTGAGCGCCTTGGCGCGATTATTCCTAGCTACTATAGCACCGATCGTGGAAGGAAGTCCATGGTCCTAGATTATTCTACGATGGAACCAGTTTGCGCTCGTTGGAATCAAGTTGAGTTTAGTGCCCCTTTAGATAGGCAGCGCTTAATCTCGCACATATGGCGAACCGAACAGTTTCACAAGAATATCAAAAGGGGGCCTTTGAGTCCATACAAAGCGAGGCTAGCGTTTGTATTGGGCTTCGCCACAGGTACTTCTATCCTTCAACATGAAGTTGTTCATTTTCCTGCTCTTCGCCTTGAGCGCGTGCTTATCTTCAAGTGGAGTGCAGGTGGGCTGAACCTGAATCTTCGCCTTGGCCCAAGAATGGCCTTTTCCGCCCTTACAACAAGTGGATAGTGTCTCCCCCAACAGAGCGACATCCCTTGGGGGAGTTCACGCGCGAGTACACCGCGTGGCAGGGGCAGATGCGAGGATATCAGCATAGGATATATAGGGCCATTCTCAGCGAGCCTTGTTTAGGTCTACACTTTGAAAGCGTGCAAGAGGCATGCCGTCGTTTTGGGGTCCCTTACCACAAGGGCTTTCCCCTATTGCAAGCGTATTTCGGGAAGCTCCTACCCTCGTCTCCCTCTTCCTCGTCCTCGAAGGCATCTTCGCCCTCTGGTAGAGAGGCCTCACCTTGCCCTTCTACATTATCTGGGGAGGCATCTCCCATAGGTTCATGTTGGGAAGGAGAGGCATCGACAACAATGGGGTTGGAGACTGTGGTCTTTTGGGCGGATCTCTTTTGAGCTTGATACAGTCGATCACGCTCACGCTTCTTGGCTTTCTTCTCTTCTTCGCTAAGCTCAGTAGATGCGGGTGTCACAATAATTGCGGGTGCGCGAAAAGGTGCTGCGGGATCACCAAGTCGCGCGTCAATGTCTTTCTGGGGAGATTGGCGTGTCACATATGGGGAAGTGTGTGTGGATGGCGTTGGGGATTTAGACCTCTTCGAGCTGGGTGTGTGATCTTTTGAAGAAGGAATTGATGGAGAGGCTGGAAATGGAGGAGAAGACATATCAATGGCACGAAGAGAGAAAGGAGAGATTGGCGCAGCAACCTTTTGAGAGAAGAAAATTCAAGCAAACAGCCAGCGACATGCGAAAGTTGGAAAGTCGTCAAGGCCGACGTGGCACGAAGATTTTAGTCGTCAAAAGTCGTCACTGCCCGAAGCCGTCAAAAATTTTAGGTCGAAGGGTGCACAGAGGACGAACTTTCAGAATGACGACTAAATGACGACAAAGATGCCGAAATCGTCTCCAAACATTTCCAAGTTTTTCAAGTCGTCCGAAATGTTTGGGGTGGCAGGGACGACATCGTCGTCAAAAAGTCGCTTTCGGCGTCGTCATTCTGATTTATGTAGCCAATCAGAATGTCCCGATCAATTCTGGGGACGACATCGTCAAGACGACTTTGCTGCCACCCAACGCGTAGAATGACCCCCGTATTCACTTCGATAGAGTCATGACGACCTTTTTTTTGATATATTGTCTCGATATAAGGTCCAAACTACTGTCTAACCACATACTATTGAACATTATATAATGTCACATTATATAATGTTCAATATATGGTTATGTCACATTATATCGAACATTATATAATGTCCCCCGAACTAATGTTAATATATTGTGTATGTTACTGTCACCTCGGTCAAACTAATGTCAATGTTAAGGTTCACATTATATTGAATATAATGTCATCCCTGGTCAGGACCATGTCACGCTCCCGCAAACCTGAGTTTTTGGAGTCGACGAGTTGTAGAAAGGCCTGACATGGGCCTACTGTAACATGGCATCTTTTGTCGTCTGACCGTCGCATCATGCACTGTGCATCCTTCGATCTAATGGAGGCCTGATTTTTTTGACGGCTTTCGAGAGAGACGACTCTCTGCCGACTAAATCTACGTGCCACGTCGGAAAAGCGACTCGCACCTTCTGTGTTTTCCAGCCTGATGTTGCGTCCCAACAAGCACCGCTTTCAAAGAAATAACTTGATATTTCTACTACCGTGAGCCTATGATTATGATATTATTCCGAAATAATGATAATAATAATAATAATAAAACATTTACGCTAGCAAAGGGGACAAAGTCCTGAGAGTGCAGTATCCCTGCAAAGCAGGCTAGTGAAAACACCAGGGGCTACTCCCTCTGCTACAGCGCGCCCACAAAAAGGGGCTCAGCCCGCTTGTCAGCGTGGGGTGACATCTAGAGAAAAAGCTAAGTGCTAGGCAAAAAAACTCTAGAAGATGGAGAAGGCAGCAATGGCCGGGTGAGTGGAGGGGTGGCTGAATCTAGGTGGTGGGAGGGAAGTCGAAGAATTCAGGGGGTTTTGGAGACGTTGAGAAAGGTGGCCAGGGTGGGCGGGGGACAGGGAGGGGGAGGGGGGACGGCCCTCCCCTTGAGTCGTCTCGTTGGGGGCCGGGGTTTACACTCCCAGCTCCCAACCCATCCTATATTGCAAGTCTTTGAAAATTATTGCAAGAGGGTTTGAAGGAAATCATTTGACTGTTGAACGGCTTCTGATTCTGTCATGGTTTCATTGCTTGGGATGTCAATTGCGGTATGTGGGTTAGTGTTTAAGGTGGTGGTTGTGCTTAACTTAAACACGTCTTACTGGAATATCCCGGTTCAAGATATCAGACAGTCGGTGAACCAATATAGATAAACTCTTATAAGAAATAAACCCTAAGCTAGATATACCCGGAACGGTCACGGAGTCGGAACGGTCTCGAGTCTAGCTACCTGTGACACTCGGTGTGTCACAACACAGGCTTACGGATCAGTCACGGTCCAGTGTTGGCTACCTAGTAATCTGTCATAGGGGCCTGCACCGGGACTCCCGGTCAGGGCTGCCTATACAGATTTCAGCACACCACCCCAGCACTGTGGGTGGTGACTGACAGGTAAGTCAGAGATGTTGAGATAATTTAGGGCAGGAGCTAGGGTGATAAACCTAACTGCTAATCCAACTGTGATATTCTGATACACAAACTGGAACCCTCTAGCCGGCAAGAGCAGAAACATACAGGCACCCAGGCTAAACTACTGAAAAGCACTGTGTCAGCAAACCAGAATAAAGATTGTAGTTGTCAAAGTAGAAAGCATAAAACCAAATTGAAGACCATGTTGAGGTCAAAGTACATCTCAGCACACCACCAGAGCGAGTGGTGTACTGCCAGAACCAGAAGGATAGCTACTCGGGGTCAAAGTCCAGAGGGGCACCGTCACCACAATGTCCACGGTAGCAGTCTGCAGCACTGCTCCCCAGTGGGTCAGGCGGCCGGTGAACCACCGTCGCAGCACCCAGGGAGTGCAGTACTGCATCCAGAGTGACGGGGTCTAGCTCGGAAATACCAGGGTAGATGCATAAATCCCCTCTGCACAGCATAGGCTGCGGTGCAGCCCGACCCGATACCTGCACAGAGTCGATGCCATTGGCCGCCGTGTAGGCGGCAGCTCCCACACCCATGATCGAGATGAAAAGGACAAGGGAGAGGAGGTAATGAAACCCCCACGGGCCCGCGTGTGCGGGGAAGCCCATGGCGGCTTGCCATAACCGTAGGTGCGGGATGCACCACCAGACTGAGGCACGTGGGTCGCGGACTCCGACGCATGATTTGCCGAAATGGCCGGAGCCCGCGGCTTCACGATGAAGCTGCCGTCGGCGAGGTCCTCGTAGTCGTCCGTGTCGTAACCCGTGAGATCAACCTGCCTGATGGCGGCGTGGTTCACGGTCTGAACGAACCCAGCGAACTCACCGTCCGCGTCCGCTGTGGTGGTTACCCGCGCCGATTGCAGTGGCGCGGGTTTCACATCCTTTCCCTGCGAGACAGGCATAGCAGGGGCCGGCACGGCGGATGCCGATGCCGCCGCACCACCTGCCGGAACCTGCTCCTCTGGCGTGGTCCCCGCTGCGGCGGGCCCGCACACCAGAGCCGAAGCCTGCTGCTCGATGCCGTCAGGAGGTGTCAGGGCTCGCTATGCGAACGCTATCTTGACGCGGCTGCTATTGAACAGTAACAGTCGAAAGTAATATTATGGTGGGTATGAGTGCAGCAGTCCGGTGACCAGAAGTGCCTGCTTGAGCCCAATGCTCCTCATATATTTCCAGTGCCCTCACGCGTCTCATGCGTTACCACCATCGGGTTGTGAACCCGAGGGCACTGGGTGAACTACCCGCATCGGCTGGTCGATATAGCCTTTGATGCTCGCATGCTGTTCATTTCATGCTTGAAGCGAAGACGCGTCTTCTCAGAACACTTCGGTTCTTCAAAACTTGTCTTGCTTCGCCATCTCGATGCCATATACTTGGCCTCTCGATGATAGATGTCACTCACCTTAGGTGGATGACAGATATGACTGTACATGTCATAGTCGGCCGTACTTGTCAGGGTTATGGCCGATGACATATGTGTCATACATGTCATACGTGTCATACATGTCATACCATGTCATGTCATGTCATGTCGTGTCATGTCATATATTATAATGACAGACAGTCGTCAGTACGGTCGACTATGACATGTACAGTCATACCATCTGTCATCCACTCACCTTGAGTGGCACCTGTCATCGAGAGGCCGGGTACTGGCATCGAGATGGCAAAGCACGATTAGTCTTGAAGAACCGAAGTGTTCTGAGAAGACTCATCTTCGCTTCAAGCATGAATTGAACAAGCATGCGGGTATCACATGGCTTATTCGATCAGCCGATACTGATTGTTCACCCAATGCCTCGGGTTCACAACCCAATTGTGGTAGCACCTGAGAGGTGCGGGACATTGGCGTATATGAGGAAGCGTTGAGCTTCAGCAGTAACTTCTGGAGAAGCGACTGCACTCATCACCCACACTTACGCTGCGCGAGCTGTTATCGTTCAATAGCAGCCGTGCTATCATATCGCTTACTTAGCGATCCCTAACAGTTGGTATTCTAAACGTCAAGGCGACGAACGAGGACATATCAAGTGTGAGTGCAGCAGTAGAGATATTGTAATTTTGTGGGTGCAACAGGTTCGCGGATCGCGCATATACAGACTGCGACAGTGAACGCACATACAAGACATATCTCGCATAATATCAACCGCTGCGGAATAAAGAGCGAACGGAGTGCGCGGAAGATACCGTCGCAACATATACGCTCGCATAATCACCGTCAGTATAACAGCGCGACAAGGTGTGTATTCAGCATACAACTCGCACATATGCGCTGCTATCATTCGCAAAATTGTACGAGATGCGATAAACTGACGCGCAGATGAACAAATCGTCATCAGTATATGTTCTGTAAGCGAAATGGCATTCGTATCATATGCCGTACATACCTGCGACGAGATATGTTCACCATTCGCAGCGCGCACATCAGCGATTTTGATAATCGCTACTCGCACTAATTTTCAGTGCAGTGTACGCATCGAAATATCGTCATTTCAAATGGTTGCAAAAATCACTCGTCTACGCGCGCATGATGATTTACCTTGACAGGATATGTATACACCTGCTAGATTCATCATAACAGATGACGCGCGATGATGGTATACATATTGCAGCATGCTACAATATCTGTGATGTTCGCACATAAAAGATGATGCTTATTCACTGGCAAATTTACATACAAGTTTGCAGTCATGTGTGTGTAAACTACATGCTGTGTGTGTAACTATACCACACACACACACACACATAGTATGACATCAGATGAAGTGGATGTTGTGCAATCATATATGTCTGTACAGCAAATATCATAGTGTGTGCAGCAAATATCACATGTGTGTGCAATCATATGTGTGTTCAGCACTTATCACACACACACACACACTTGCAGTATATACTATTCATTCAGTATATACCAAGTGCATGCAGCAAGATGTTCCAACCATTATTATACCATGCAATTATATCATGCAGTCTGATTCCACTGTATTATACATTGACATATGCATGCCCATATGCAGCCAGCTTGATCACGATAGCAGCTGGTATGCATCCAGCTTGATCACGATAGCAGCTGGCATGTATACTCACATATAACAAGTGCATCAGATGTTGCAAAATAAATCACATAGCATACCTGCTGTGCATGATTAAACTATAAACAAACCCACTTGGTGTAAGGTGCCTCTTCATGGTCTTAACACAATAATTAGCTCAATATACCCTGACGCAGGATTTGGGATGGGTATATTGTTCTATTGTGGATCACTGAAAGGAATGCTCACCGGAACCATGTGTGAAATATACCCAAGCAACTCATCACTGCAGATGAGATATGCAGGATTACAATTACTAACCGAGTTGAGATACATCATGTTAGATACATTCTGTTATTGGTATTCAGATCATCTTATGTGATGAACAATTTGGTATAGTGTATTAAATCAGTAAATACCTACACCACACACACATAAGTGTACTCAATCAGGAAGTACCTATGTAGTGACATATGTATTGTTACAATCACTGACATCATTGTATATAATGACATTGCACTGATTCTAAGTATAATGATCAAGTCACTGGCATCATTATGTACATTGAAATTACACTGGCTCTTAAGTGTAAGAATCATGTAATATATCAATACATTATACATAGATACCATCCAACAAACACATGTGCGTGTTGGATGTCATGTGATGGCAATAGATATGGGACAGGATCACACAACCTGCTGAAGGGCTGGATGGAGACATCTCCAGACCCGAAGGCAGTATACAGTGCTCAGATAACAGCTGGTCACTGTTGAGCACTGTCCATTCGTCCCACACACTATTGCTGGAGCAACAACAACTTCTACATTGCATTCTGACAATTGATACAGTATTGATCAGTTCAATTGCATGTAACTCTCTCAGATCAGTAACTATATATTGACATCTGATAGAGGTTGTTGTGGACAACACACACACACATATGTGTGTGTGTGCGATACTGCTTTGATTCATTTATCAAGCTTTGTCCAAATCTACTTGGAAACTGAAGATATCATTTGATACTCTTTCAGTAAGTAGATGATAGGTTACTGACACGTTATCACTTAAGTGATCACACTTAAAGTTGATACACCTAATATATATATCTTGGTCCACTTTCCATGGGTTTAAATCAGCAAAACCAATATGTGTGTGCAACCACACATGTTGACCATCAGATATCTTCACTAAAAAGCCATGAAAAATATCATGTGCAAAAGTGAGATAAGTTACATGAGTTCTGTAAGTTGCACATTACACAACCACTGATATATATGTACTATAGTATATATATAAGTGGCCAGAAAAGGCGAAAATGGGTAAAATCCCATTGCGGGAGATTTCAAAATTGAAATTCGGACTCCATTTTTTCACGGATTATCATTTTATACCTATTAAGGTACCTGAAAAAATTATGTGCACAGTCATATCTCATGTAACACCCTAAATATCTAGTGTGTAACACCTAGGGGTGTACATAGTTGCTGTAACTAAATACGTGAAAAACTCACACGTATGATTTCAAAATGAAAATTTGGGTTTCATTTTTTCGCTACTCCATTTGTTTAGCTATTGATAAATATGCCCAAAATAGTACAGCACTTGTAACACCCTGTAACACCCTTTAAATCACGTGTACAGTTACAGGGGTGTAACATACCTCCTAAATACCACGTGATATACAGTGATATATTAAATGCAGTTTTGCTTCAATTTCTTTGAAAAATGTTCATACTGCTTTAATTTGACATAATTTAGTGTTACTGATATCAAGTAACACCCTAATGTCACTGTGGGTGATAAGGGTCACTGTAACACTATACACCCTGAAATGCCGCTATATATAGCAAAACACTCTGTGTTTGGCATTTATGTCATGCTGAAATCAGCACAGTTATGACAATATTTCGGGCAACAACCCAAAGACTGTCGGGCAACAACCCAAAAACTGTAGGGCGACAACCCAAGGACTGTAGGGCAGCAACCCTAAAACTGTATAAGCTGCTTCCTATAAGGACTGCATGCTACATTATGAGGTATTAAGGCACTTGACAACTGCCTGTGTGTTCACACTTCCTTAAGGGGGGAAGAAGGTGGAACCATGTATACATACATCACCTCATTACATCAATGTACAGAAATAATACATGTACAATATATATATATATCACACACACATATCCATTTTATATTCCGATATGGTGATTTCTGATGGATTGCTTTTGATAAAAGCACTGCATCCACAAGTAACGTTGAAATATGTACAACGTTAAACCCACCGTCACTAACAAAGTGTAAACTCGGATGGGAAACTACATCCCAATGACTATAAGTTGACTATTGCTCAGCATTGATATCCTCGAGTAAGTGCGGAATGCTGAACTATATATATAACATATAACCTGATACCATGCTTATTAGCACATTATTGGATCAGAAGAAGATAGTTATAATATATGTATATCCCACCTGATACACTTTGGCACTATAGCCGTACATAAGAGTGGGAAGGACGGGTGCATCGCTGTAGGACTGGTTGATATAGTCCCAGTACTGAAGGCAGAATGTGGCACCCGAGAAACAGCTGGTAACTGTTGGGTGACCACCATGCAAAACCTTCCAAGCGTAACTCCTTTGTCCTAAGATATTTCTTATTTTGGTCCATGCCATAACCTTCAAAAACCAGCCAGCGATATTCACCAACTTGGGTAGCCCCCCGCCCCCCCTGAAACGCTGGCTACTTTCTTATCGTCGGGTTTTCTTAACGGTGAGTGATTACTGTAAGAACTGATCAATGAAGTCAAAGAATGCTCGGTTTCCAACACGCAGAGCGGTCGCAGGAGCGTTAGTTAACCCAAAGGGCATCACTGTCCACTCGTACGAACCATATCTAGTTCGTATTGCTGTCTTATGGATGTCGTCTGGATGAATGGGGATCTGATGGGAAAACTGGTTGAAATCGAATCTGCTGAACCAGCGTGCTGTTCAAGAAGGGTATCGTGAGGTATATTTGCAGTAAGAATTAGGTATTATATTGACTTTTGCCATGCGGCTGTTTTTACTCTAGAAATCTCAACTGTTTCTTTGGCCTTGGCCATTACTTATTCACTCAGCTCTCTGCGGTAATCCTAGTCAGCATGGCCAAGTCTCATCAACCTATCATATGCTTGTACTACATTATCATGCAGTATGATGTGCCAGTATTCTACATGACACATTATTACACAGTACAGTAGTACTGTGTACTCCCATATAAGGGGGGTCTCTTCCTCAACAGGGGTCTCGGGCGTTAATGCTGTAAGGCGCGTATGACACTACTGGCATGTATGACATTGCTGAGTCATCCGCGCATGACACCGTGTGTTGTCCTAGCACAACTCCCCCCCCCTTCAGGTGGGAAGCGTCCTCGCTTGTGCTTAGATGCACAGTCGTTAGGCTGATTCGGAGCCCATGGTGTCCCACTCGCTGTCGTCGGACATCACTGGTGGCGGCGTAGGGTTGTACTCCGGCATCAAGGTCACAGGCTCCTCGTCAGCTTCTTCCAGATTAGCGCAGACTCTTTCATCGTTGAGCTCTGTCTCATTTTCATCTCTCCAGAGCATCCCCCCTAGGTATTCACCCACCGTTGCGATTGCTCCCACGGGTTGTTCCACCGGTAGGGAGCTGAATAATTGTTTAAGCAAGGCCGCGGGGATGCCATACACGTGCCATCCAGCTCACATGCCTGGCCTAGGGTCGCCCGACTCTCTGCTGGTGGAGCCGCTCTGCGCCATCTTCTCGTGTCGCCCATAACGGCGTTTGAAGTCGCAGGGGTTTTCGGGGTTGCAAGACTTCAGGGTGGTGATAGGCGCGTTGGTCCAGAAGTGGGTGGGTTTCTTGTAGGGCATACCGTACTTGCAATATGTAGCTAGATGCGGAGGTGGCAACCCTTGCATGCATCGGCGAGTGTGTAACCCATGAGGAGCTCGGCCACGCGGGTTCTCGATGAAGTAGAAGCTCGGCTGGAGGTACTTGATGATCTCCAGCGTTCTCCGCACTTGCCTGTCAGCACCACGCAGGTTTCGTATCCCCACCGTTTTGGCTTGGCTGTACTCCGTGCATGGAGGGCTCGCCCAAATGACGTCAAAGTGCTTGGGCGAGAACTGCCGATAGTCCCAGTGCGGGATGTTTTCGCAGTGAGTGGGCTTCACTCGGTTCTGGATGTCCACCGAGACTACCTCACACCCTATAAACTGCTTGCTGAACTGTCGTTCGACGGAGCCCGTGCCACAAAACAACACCAAGATCCGTATTGGGCGTCGAGACGGTTGTAGGCGTGCTGCTCCTCGACCAGGTCCTTGGGATGGCATGAAACTAGTGGGCGACACCGTCGCGAATGTGCCCACCTCGTCGTCGGCTCGTTCTTCCAGGATCCACGCCATTCCGTCCGCCTGTAACCCTTCAGGATCGGTCAACCATATCGCTCCTGCTGACTCCTCGGGTTTGCGAGTGACTCTGCTCTTTTCACGTTCTTGCCTCTTGGCCTCGACCTTCTCGAACTCCTGCAGAGCGCGGTTAGGTATCCCTTTTCGGCCAACTCCATCGAACTCAAGGTCCTCGCGAGTTTTCCATTCATTCTCGGAGCGCGGCATACCTACCCATTTGACCATGTACTCCGTCCATGTCCGCCCGCTACGTCTCCTTGTGCGCGACCTCTCAATGCACTCTACCGCCATCTCCTTACGACCGCTTGCGTCCACAGGGGGAGGCGGAATCTCCGCACACCTGTCCGCGAACTTGTCCTGGCCCGACTCCACTGGGGTGAGTCTATCCACGGTGAAGACGTCGTGCACTTTCCACTGTGGTGGTAGCTTCAGGCGGTAAGCCGCGGGGGCCCCTCGGTCCTCGGGGGCGAGCTCCATCTGCCGATCGCTGTGGAAGGCCTCCAGTACCTCCATCGGGCCCAAGCGCTTCTTCAGCAACTTCTTGTGTAGGCCTCGATCTCAGGGTTGGGTGAGATGCGTGGCGTCCACCCACACCATGTCACCTGCTGCGTACCGGCGAGCACGATGGCGAGCGTCATACTGGGCCACCTGCTGCTGCTGAGCTACCAGCAACCTATCGCGACCAGTCTGTAACTGCTGAACGAACTGCCGGGCGGTCTCGTGGGCCGTGCCTTTCTTCACGACGTCCCCTCTCCCCCCCCTTGGCGCGGCCCCTACGAGAGGCCAATGCAGCCTCTACGAAGAAGTCGAGCTGCGATGCTGGGGCATGCCCATAGCAAAGCTCGAAGGGCGTGAATCCAGTTACCGTGGACGCTGGAGTCGTTAATGGCGTACTCCACCGGGGTGCACCATAAATCCCAGTCTGTCTGGTTCGCGTCAACGTAGGCGCGCAGCATGCGCTCCACCGTGTGGTTTGTATGCTCCACTTGGCCGTCTCCTTGCGGATGGTACGGCGTAGTGGAGGCCACTTGCACTCCCATAAGGCGATGTAACTCCATATGAAAGGCGTCACGGAAGCGAGAGTCCCTGTCACAGACAATTTTCATAGGGGCTCCGTGCAGTCGCCAAACATGGTCGAAGTACATTCGTGCCACCTGCTCGGCAGAACTGTCGGAGTACAGCATGGGGACCACGTGCACCATTTTGGACAACTTGTCCGTGAACGTGGCAACGGCGTCGTAGCCCCGCTCTGTGCGCGGTAGCCCTGTGACGAAGTCAATGCTCACCACTTGCCACAGCCTGACCGGGACTTGGAGGGGGTTTAGCTGGCCATCTGGATAACTGTTTCTCGGGCGAGTCGGTTGGCATATCAGGCACGAGCGGGCCCAGTCGGTGACGTCCTTGTTCATGCGGGGCCACCAGAACCGCCGCACTATCCGAGCAAGAGTCTTATCACGTCCGGTGTGTCCCGCTGCGGGAGACTCGCGTGCTTCACGCATGACTATCTCTCGGAGGGGAGAGTCGGACGACAACACCAGCTGGTTGCGCCCTTCCGCGATGCGCCAGATCATGTCGTCAACCATACGGAAGATGTATGTGCGTTGGTGTGGGGCGGCCAAAAGTTCTTCCTTCAACATTGTGAGGTAGGGGCTACGCTCGTACTCCGCGCGTAGTACTTTTACGAACTGACATGCCTTCAGTGGTCCTTTGGCTGCGCGCGCCTTGGCTGCTGGCCCCGTCGTAACCATAGGCTCGCTTACACGTTGGGCCGCAGGTGCACGGGCACTCTTCGCTCGAGGTCGGGTCCGGCTGGCCGCTGGCGCCCACACCAGCAACACGGGCCACCGCAGCGCTGGCCGGCCTCCATCTGGTGACCCAAACAAGCGTGTGGGATGACCCTTGGCGTCCTTGAGGTCGAACACCTTCTTGACCACGTGCAGGCCGTACTTGGGCTGGATGAGTATGCGCCAGAACGCGTCATAGTCCGGCAATAGGAACATCGCTGACGTGTTCCCCGGGTCGGCGCGCCACTAGGCCATGAAGTGGCGTGGGATCTTCTCGACGAGGTCACTATCCTTGGTGTAGGGAGGATTGCACCAAACGTGCTTTCCCCGCCACTGCTGCTTGAGGCATGCACTCCGTCCAGTACGTGTCCACTTGGCGGTTGACGCCCATGGAGTCACAGCACGCGTCGACGTCGAACGGGCCGTACTGCGCTGAGATCTCTTCGAACTTCTCCTTTACCAGTTTCCAGTCCTGCCGGTCTACCACGTTGTCGTAGTGGGAGCTTGACGCGGAGGGGGTCGTTGTTTTCGAACTCTGGATGTTGGAAGGGGACGGACTAAGGGAAGTTGAGGAGGTCGGAGAGGGGGCGAGCTGTGGCCGCGAGCTGGAGCGAGTAGTAACGCCAGCCAGAGTGGCTTCTTGCAGGGCACGCTCCGCGGTGTGCAAAGTCTCCGCGGCGTCTTCCCACAGGTCGGGAGTTTCTACCCAGGTGAGCCCATTCAGGTGAGTGAGCTCACCAACGACCAACGGGGGGCTGACCGGGGGTACTGACTCGTCCTCCGAGTCGGAGTAATCAAACTTGGTGTCGAGTACCGAGGTGGGGTCTTCAAGGATCTTGACTTTGGCGGGCTCCTCGGACGGGTCTTCGTCTGTGTCGTCCTCGTCGATTGCACCGAATACTGAGGTAGGGTCGGCGGGGGTCGGGTTCTCGGCCGGCTCCCTCGGTACGCTCTGACGAGGCTCGTCTGTAGCCCGATCGACCACGCCCTTCTCCTTGAGCCCTTCCCTGGCTGATGACTGCTTGTAGTCTGGCCGTCTGGATTGGGAGTCCGGGACCACAAGGCATCGGCCCGGTACGTGCTCCATTTGGTGCACGCCCACTTCCACCAAGTCCTCGTACCAGCGTGCCTGGCGCCGACTCAACTCCCGTGCTGGTGCGAAGAGCCACTGCAAGGGCTTGTGGTCACCCATGAGCTTGAAGTCGGTGAATATGAGGTAATGCCTCCAAGTCACCGTGGTACAGTGGTGGATGGCGCACAGCTCCCGCTCCCCAGCATGGTAGTTTTGCTCGGCCGAGGAAAATTGCCTGCTCTCAAAGGCCAGCGGCTGAAGACCTCGCCCAAGGTCTTGCATTAGCACGCCTCCCAGTGCGACCGCACTGGCGTCGGTTTGCACGCAGAATGGGCGGGATCCATCGGCTGCTGAGCGCTGGTCCGGTAGGGCGAGGATGGGTGCCGAAATCAATGCTGTCTTCAGTCGTTGGAAGGCCCCTTTCTCCTCCTTGCCCCAAGTCCATGGCACTCCCATCTTCGTGAGGCGAGTGAGAGGGTGGGCAATGTGCGCAAAGGACTGGATGTACCTCCGGTAAAAGCCACACATTCCAAGGAATTGGCGCACGTGGGTGACCGTCTCGAGCTCCGGCCAGTCGCGAACTGAGGCAACTTTGTCGCGTTGGGGTCGACAACCTTCCTTACTGCACACGTGGCCAAGGAAGCGCACTGCTCGCATGCACAACTTCAACTTGCTCCGCTTGAGGTACACTTTGTGCTGGCGACAGGCAGCTAATACAGCTCGTACATGACCGACATGAGCAGCAGGCGTGTCACTGAAAATCATGATGTCGTCCACGAACACTCTGCAGAAGGGTAGGTGTCCGAGGTACTGCGTCATCATTCTTTGCCACGTACTTGGCGAGTTGCTCAGTCCCATAGGCATGACCAGCCACTCATAAGCCCCAAAATGGGTGGTCATGGCTGTCTTCTCGATGTCATCCTGTTCCATGGGAACTTGCCAGAATCCCCACAAGGCGTCTGCAGTAGAGAAGACTGTTGCTCCTTGTAGGTCATCGAGGAGGGTTTGCACGTCAGGGAGGGCGTACTTGTCCTTGACCGTGATCTCGTTTTATATCGACCTGTAGTCGATAACCAGACGCAACTCCTTAGGGTTGCTCGGCTTCGGCACCATGAGCACCGGACAGCCCCAGGGAGACGATGATGGGCGGATGTATCCCTTGGCCAGCAGCTCGTGAAGTTGTGCACGAAGTTGCCGAAGCTCCTCTTGCGACAACTTGTAGTTACGCCGATGTAGCGGCTGTCCACTCCAGTCGGATCGCAAGCGGATGCTGTTCTTGTAGTCGCGGCTTTGGACGGAGTCAGGCAGCTCCGTACAGATGACGTCTTTGAACTCCTCCTCAAGGTCGCGCAACTGTTGCCATATCTCCGGGGACACTGTCTCGTCAATCTCGTCCGGCTCCTCCGCTTCGATGGCGTGGGGCTTGGGCGGCGGTGACGGTGCTTCCTTGGCCACTGGAGCGGCTTGCTCGAGATCATGTACTCGAGACGAACCTTCAGTGTGGGGCTTTTCGTCGCTCCAGCGCACCCGCTTGCGTCGCGGTCGACGTTCGCGGAGTAGGCGCCTTCCTTGTTCCAGCGCGGCTGCGGCTTCGGCATGCCAGGTGGGTGGTTTCCCTTGCGCGTGGTCGTCGATTGCCTGGGCACGTACATGCTCGGGCAATAGAGCGAACGAATGCTCCTAAGGCTTCCCGCTTGCTCTGGAAGAACCCTAGCTAGATGCAAGTTGTTGGGTGGCGCATCGTTTGCAAGGGGACCAACAGCACCTTCCAGCGCGACCGCGTCAAAGTTTTGTGGGCGGGTGGACTCCACTGTCGCATACACCTTATCCAAGTGGTCCTTGTCACTGGTGCCTGAGCTGGGCCGCACAGATTCCCGGAGGAGTAGAGCGTCCTCGGCTTCGGAGTCGGTGTCTGACGCGGACATCAGCGCAGGCGTGTCCGTTTCACCCAGATCCGCTTGGGAGGAGTCCATGGCGCACGCGACTTGGGCGTCTTGCTGCTCAGAGCTAGACGTGGCGCGACGCTCGGACGAAGTATCCTTAGGCTCGGTGTTGGTCTCGGCGTCGGCATCTTCGTCACAGGCGACCGCCCCGAAGGTGCCGTCGGGTGCCAGGTACACCACGAAGGCACACTCATCCTTAGATTGGAGGGCTCGAAGGTCCTTGCGTACCCTTCTGGGGTCCAACAAGACTCCTTGCACCAGCGCCATGGCCTTATCCTTGGGTCTTGAGGGGTCTGGCGTTCCCGGCGAGCAGCCTGTAATGACCACTTTCTTGCTTCCAGAACCGAACCGGATGGAACCCCATCGGGAGTAATCCAAGGTGACTGGGGAGTGGGAGGCTAGCCAAGGTCCTCCAAGGATGATATCCACGCAAAGATCAATGGGCATCACTCTGAGCTCCAACTGCTTGACGTACAACCCCTTGGTGGTCTCTGCTTGCAGTCGAGGGCGGACGCACGTGTTGACATCGTACGACGCGCCGTCGGCTACTCGCACTCGCATGGGGTTTTCGTGAGGTCGAGGCGTCAGGGAAGGAATGCTGCGTACAGTCTTGTCTGAGATAATGTTGGTGGAGCACCCAGTGTCCACTAGCACCTTTACGCGACGACCGTTCACGTACGCCCAGAACAACAATAAGGTGGGGGCCTTGGAATTGTTGATCTGTCGAGGTGGCGCTCGCGATGTTGATACAGCCGCTAAGAGATCACTCCAACCAGGGCATTTTACACCTCTGCCGAGGTTACGGGGTAATTTTTTTGAAAATTCTAATTTGTTTTTGGCAAATCTCTCAAAATGATACCTTCGGAGCATACGCTTGTGGGTCGGTTTTGCATGCACGAAATGCCTTTGTATTCATGGATTTTTTTTGGGGGGGGGGTCGGGGGTTGCGGGTAAACTTTGTGATATTATGTGGCTCGTTCTTATGCGTTTCCTTACAAGCACAAGTTGTGGAATTGGTATGTAGAACACCACTGTATTCATACATTTTTTTTAAAGGCTTTAATAGTATACGTCAAAGATAATAACTTTTCATCAAACACACAACATGTACACGTGAAACCTTTCAGAGAAATTTTCTAATAACATAGTTACCGTTCGATCACTCAGTTTGGCAATTTTTGCACCTCAATACTAAGCCAGTGTAACTGTCTCTTCTCGACTCATGCAAAACATTCCTTAGGCGATTCTTACACCTCAATACTAACGCAGTGTAACTGCACCTTCTCGACTCGCGTAAGACTTTCCCATCGGTGTTCTCGATCACTACAAGCTGCTATGAGTAATTACCTCTGAGTGCCATTCTCGTGCTGCGGCAAAAACTGTTTCCTACAGTTCTCCATCCTTAGGGACCTTCCCGCTTACACTTGGCATCATTCCACGTTGCTCATTCACGGAACGTTAACGCGCCAGACTTCCGCAATAGCTCGGCAGTCAACTCCACATCGGGGTGCACTTGGATGTCGGTAGGCTTTGGAGCAATCTGAACATAGTTGGGCATCACCCGGGTGCAGCAAGCATGTGACACGCAGAACTGGAACTTGCTCTCATGCCATGCACCATTTACCTGCCTTTTCCCCTGCACCACCACCCTTGGTGCGTCGGCTTCCAGCACAGGTTGCTTCACAGGTTTGCCTTCATCCTTGGTTCGTGTCTTCTGTGTGGCACACCCTTGACCGACGTTCAAGGCGGCAGCACATGACGCCTGACGACCCGAACCAGGCACCAGCATCCACTCACCCTGTTTCAGTCCAGTACCACCCGCACCCACCTCCGACGTACGAGGAGTGATCTTCACCTTCTCAAGTTCCTTCAGAATGTAATCCACTTCCTGGACGGTGAACCCAGCTTGGACGTAAAAGGCGTGCCCCGGAGAGAACTCCGCTTCCTTCAGCACAAAACATATATGCACGCACCAGTGCACCGCGCTGCTACGGCCATGCCTGCCCATCAAGTTCGTCCATGCCTTGCAGCTGCAAGAAACGCGTTGCTTTCGGACTTGGGACGCCCCTCTCTCTCCGAAGTGGATGTCCCGGGCAGCATCCAGGTACCCGAAGACCACCGTCTGCGAACTGCCTCCCTCCACCGCAACCGTGAAGGCCCTGTCCAAGACCCCGTTCACCACGTTGAACCTGGTCAGGCGTGGAGTGGGTGCTCCCACTTGTAGCACCTTCAGCTTTGTCTCTCCCAGAAAAAGCTCGGCTAGCATCTTTGCCTGGCCTTTCGTGGTTTTCAACCGGTAGGCAACCTCCGCCTGAGTGCCAACCGACATCCGTGAGCCCAACCGGTCCGTCGAGTGAATGTGTGCCTCCATCAAGTACTCCACCACCAACGTCTTGTCAACCCGGGAAGAAAGCTGCCACGACCGATCGGCGGTGGGGTTGTTGCGATCAGGATCGACTGACCACTCCCACGCACCGCTTTCCGGAATGCGACGAGCCATCCGAATGCAGGGCTCCGCGTCGGTCAAGTCCACGGTCAAGCGCCTCTTCTTCGGAAACGAGCGCCGTGTGTCCGGTCGATGGTTGCGATGCTCCGAGGTGTCCGGAGTTTTCTCCAAGTAAGTTTCAGCGAACTCCTGCAGAACATCATAGCTGAAGTGACGTCCCCGACGAGCCGCTTGACACTCCTCGCGACGTTCTTGGTAGAGAGCTCCGGTACGCCCATGTTCCCTAGCCTCATGACCACCAGCCAACATGAATTCCAACCTCCAAGATTGTTGGATGAAGCTGACAATAGTCACCGAGAAGAACTCGGACATGGTCACGATTTCTCCGAATACCTTTTTGTCACGTCCAATCAAAGGCTCGGCCAGGTTTGCACCCTTATTCTTGAAGAAGTGCATGCAGCGCTGGGCTTCACGCTCGTAGAAGGCAAGGAACTGGGTCAAGTTGTCTTCCACGTCCTTTCGTGACTGTTGCTCGATGAAAGTCACCAGGGCTTTACGACTATCCATGACCTGCTCATTCCCCTATATCGTTAGTGGCGAAGGGTTTAAAAGGGGGTTGGGGATAGTTTTAGGGCGTTACATTACCTTTCGAGGGGATAAAGCGTGTAGCCAGGTGTAGGTTAAGTTGATGAATTGCTCTTCCTCGAAATCGTCGGTCAGCCACTTGCAATGCACACCAACTGCCTTGGCCACATGAAGCTCGCAATCCTTCTCGATGCATTCGCCCTCTTCGTTCGTGATCCGAACCCCGCGACGTTCCTTCTCAGGAAGATGTTTGTTGAAGTGCAGCCGTGCTCCAGCCCACCCGCCTCCTCCGCTGTCCCGCACCAACATGAACGGACGAAACTCCGGTTTCCCTCCGTTGAACTCTTTTTGGCACGCGTGCTTGTCCAGGAATTTCCCCGAGACGTCTTCCTGGTGCCTCACGGAAATTACATGGTCACAACCAGCCCACATCTTTGCTTCGTCCTCCCCTCTTTCTCCACCGGGTAAAGGGAAGGTAGCCAGTTTCAGTATACCGATGCCGTGGATCACCGTGCACATCTGTCGAAGACATTTATTCTCTCTCAGAATAATTTGAGTAACAACGTGTTATTTCGAAACTTGGAGGTGAAAACAAACCATACCTGCTCAACTGCTGAACTCTTCACACAACTATGCCCCGCATCGGAGTAACATGCCGCGGTGTTGAAGGGAGGTTTGCCGATGCGCCGGTCCATCAGCAACATGATTTCAGCCGGACACCATGGAATGTCCAGAGGAGACATGAAGAACTTGAGGGGATGGCGGTCGAAGTGGAAGACTCTCAAGTTCTTCTTCTTCAACATGCGATCCAGTTCTCCCCACTCGATGTCCGCATCCTTCTGCATGGGGCGCTTCCCGGTGTTCGCCTTGGCTTTAAGGACTTCCTCTTTGACTGCGCGTTGGTCTTGAACCTCCCTCGCAACCTTGAAGACATCTTCCAGGGACCCTTCGTCGGACGAAAGCATTTTCTGGAAGGCTTCCATTGTCGCGGCAGCTTTCAGTTTTTCTCCACTAGCGTTCCCAAAAGTTGGCACGACTTTCGCAATCGCTTCCTGCGTGTCGGGTGAAAGAATTGCTTTTCCTTTTTTCTGCACAGGAGTGCAAGTGTGCACACCCTTGTGCTCGAAAAATAGCAGACACCCTGGCACGTCCTCCAGGTCGACACGTGCAGCGATGGCACGAGCGGAACAAGCAACGTACTCGGTAGGGGTTTGGCACTTGGGGCAAGCCGGACCATGCACCTGTAAAGCACGAAGTTTTTTAGGAAGCTACCCAAGCTATCGGTGGAAACAAAGGTTTGTGTTTCACGAAAACAGAAATATATACCTTGTGCCCAAGGAAGTCGTCCTCGTTTTTACCGGTCGTGCGCGACATTCGCTTCACGAAGTGTTTGCCTCCAACTTGAAAGAACACACACTCCTCGTCTTTACAGACATATTCACCCAGGCAGTGCATTGAACGAGCCAGAACATTCTGTTTACCGTAAACGTCGCTCAGTCCCTTCCAAGTAGTCTTCCCAGCCTCCGACCAAGTTCGGTTGTTCACGAAGAAATCTAGTTGAAGTAAAGGTAGCCCTTTCCTCCCTCCAGTGAGCTCGCCTTTGAAGTGCGTACCGAAAAGTTTCGAGCCGTCAACGTCAAGTGGGACTTTAGAGGTGTGCGAAACTCCAACAGGCCAGATAATTTTCGTAGAAACATTGTTAGTACTAGCTGCGTCGTTTTTGAAAGGCTCCGAAGTACAACTTGCCTTTGAACTTTCGCCAGTGATTTTAAAGTCTTCAGAATCGGAGTCGCTGTCTGAGTCTGACTCGGACACGAGTTCAGGCATGATTTCTTCCTCTGGTTCCGAAAACTCGATAAAAATCTGGTAAAGGTGTTCTGGATTAATTGGCAACAAGTCAACACTTTCGAATATTTCGTCGGTGTTCATGTTCATCAAGGTGTAACTTTGTTCGTCAGGAATTTTGAAAACCTTTCGAAGCACCTGCCCAACCGCGTAAGGCTCGCCTTTTGCAAAAGAAACCGGAACTTCGGAGATGGTTTGTTCACCATCTTTGCGAAAGACGACGTTAAAAAATTGTTTTGACATCTTTTATCTACATATTTCCAGTTGCTAAACATGAAAACAGAAAGAATTAAGACAAAACAGCGACTCTAAGTCTTTATAGCGCACACAAAAATAATACACCACCAGCGTAAGTTTGGAAAAAAATTCATAAGTATAAAATATGTCAGTAAAAATATTTATTTGAAAAATAATAGCTAAAAAAAACCGAACTTAAAAAAAAAAGAATATATAAAGAAATTCAATTTCTTTATTTTAAAAAAAAATATTGTCTCACAGAACCTCGCGCCGTCACGCTCAGTAGCGTTGCGAAGAAGAGTTGCGTCGTAAGTTTTCTTCACTTAACTCTAAAAGCCTGAAAGTCTTTTGACTGAATATTTTCACGCTTTAACTTACTTTACGTTCTCAGTAAAAAAACTTCACCGTCTCCGAAAACATGCCTCCAAAGAACAAAAAGTCAGCAGCGGCTCCTCAACGAAGTAGCGTGCGCCACAATTACCAAGAGATCTTCGACTCGCATTTTGTCGAACTGAAACCAGAGGCAACTCTGGAAGAGTGTTGGTTCGGGGACAACCCACGAGGCGACGAGAACGACGGAGAGGCTGTTAAAGCATCTTACGCGCAGCACGGCAAGCTCCGGGATGAACCAGCGATGCTCTGGGCGGTGCTGCCCTCAAAGCGGCCGCCCCACTACGAGCACGTGCCCAAGCGGTAAGATTCCAAAGCTCTACTAACTGTGCTGTACTGTTTTACCTGATTAGCTTTCTTCTTTGCGCATTTCTCTGGCAAAACAAGACATCTCAGAGAGTTTTGACATTAATGTCAAAAGCTTTCTTCTTCGCGCATTTCTCTGGCAAAACATGACATCTCAGAGAGTTTTGACATTAATGTCAAAAGCTTTCTTCTTCGCGCATTTCTCAGGCAAAACAAGACAACTCAGAGAGTTTTAACATTAATGTCAAAACTTTTCTTCTTCGCGCATTTCTCAAGCAAAACAAGACATCTCAGAGAGTTTTGACATTAATGTCAAAAGCTTTCTTCTTTGCGCATTTCTCAGGTAAAACAAGACATCTCAGAGAGTTTTGACATTAATGTCAAAACTTTTCTTCTTCGCGCATTTCTCAAGCAAAACAAGACATCTCAGAGAGTTTTGACATTAATGTCAAAAGCTTTCTTCTTTGCGCATTTCTCAGGTAAAACAAGACATCTCAGAGAGTTTTGACATTAATGTCAAAACTCTCTGAGATGTCTTGTTTTGCTAGAGAACTGCGCAAAGAAGTAAGCTTTTAACATTAATGTTAAAACTCTCTGAGTTGTCTTGTTTTGCCTGAGAAATGCGCGAAGAAGAAAGCTTTTGACATTAATGTCAAAACTCTCTGAGATGTCTTGTTTTGCCAGAGAAATGCGCGAAGAAGAAAGCTTTTGACATTAATGTCAAAACTCTCTGAGTTGTCATGTTTTGCCAGAGAAATGCGCGAAGAAGAAAGCTTTTGACATTAATGTCAAAACTCTTTAAGCGGTCATGTTTTGCCTGAGAAATTCACAAAGAAGAAAGCTTTTGACATTAATGTTAAAACGACTCGAGCTGACGAGTTTTGTTTGCAGGTCTGAAAGCGTTGAGTCCTCACAGAGTCTCAACTTTTTAGTAGACCCTTCTTCATCTTCAGAAGACGAGACAGTTCAACGCCCGATCCCACGTGGCTGGTACAACTGTGCGGACACGGCGACAGCAAAAAAGCGACGCAAAAACAAGGCTGATGCCAAACGCGCTCTGAAGAAACGTAGGGAGAGTTGTCCTCTGTGGATGCTAGACTCGCAGTGGTAAATGGATGTTTAGCTCAAACATTAGAAAGTGTAAAAATATATAACATTTTATAGAAGACTTTATACTGAAACCTTGCCTTGAAAAGCTGTTGTTTTCTTTTGAAAAAAGGTTTTGTGCCTTTCAGTTACAAGTACGTGTGTATTGACGGGCACGGACGACACGCATTCTACGCGCATGCCTTTGCGCACGGCTGCCAGCTTAGGCAGAAAGATGTGGAACCGGGTAATGGCATGTTCCTCACCCACAACGCCAACATCTTGGATGAGACTCTCACCCTTGATGAGATCACCACCTTGGCAGTCGCCAAGATCTCGGTTAACGACTCCGGGTCCAAGACCCGGACGTTTTTTCAAGACTACTCGATGTTCAAGTGAGATCCTTTTTACTTGAATTCTAAACCCTATTTTAAAATATTGCGAGTTTTGAGTTTGTTCGCATATTTTTTCAGATGGAACATCTTGGCTTTTCAAAAAAGCACAAAGAAGAAAGTTAAATCAACGGACCTCTTGGCTCAGTACCAAAGTGATGAGTTCGATCAACGCTTTTTTACGAGGCTTCTCAAGATCGTGGAGTACCTCCAGGACAAGCTCAAGATCGAGGAGATCATCCGCCAGTGCAGCAACGCTCTTGGCAAAGGTTGTTGCTTGAACTTTGACTCCTTGTACAGCAACAAGGAGTTGGAGAGGCTCAACGCGGTCCAGCAAGTGCAAGTCTTCGAGGAGTGCTTGAAGAGCCTGCCTTTCGTTGAAAACACCCAGGGTGGAGGTGTTAGAAAGATCACTGACGCGAAGAAGTTGAAGGCCGTGGAGACAAGTCCGAAACCGACACGTGTGATTACATCTCCACGGTCCTTCACGGATTGCTGCACGGCGTTCTGGATGAGGTCCCTCACAATCGATCACATCAATTCCATGGGCGGGAAGGTAATGGACTCTGAGAAAGCGGCCCAATGGATGGAAAGCCTGAATCAGGGAAAGCTCGACCACGTTCTCTTGGGAGAGGTACGTAGAGCTCTGAAAACTTGTTCTTCTTTTATTTCACTCTTGAAAGATGTTTCTTAAAAAAACACCCCACACTTCTTTCAGGCTGACAATCTGAAGGCGCCATCAGCGGTGAATGCTGGCCGTCTGGCTGGAAAGGAGGACCTTTACATGAAGAAGGCCGTGAAGAGGTACATCGATCACTGCCGATGGAAGGAGGTCAGTGAGGTGTCGACAAAAGCCGAAGACGATGATGAGGTTGAAGTTGAGGTTGATGATGCGGGGGATGAAAGTGGTGAAGAGATGGAGGTGGATGACTTTGCCCTTTCTGAAGAAGAGGATGACGAACGGGACGCCCGACTCCAAAGGAAGCAGGAGCGTAAGAAAGTCGAGGAGTTCGAGGCCCGCGCGGAAAAACTTACCAGGGTGGAGAAGCGGAATGAAGAGTTCAAAGAAGAACGGTGAGTGCAACTGGGTGGAGTATTTCATGGTTACCCCTCACACATCTTGCTCACCTGTTTAAGGTCTCGCAGAAACAAGATGGACGAGTTAGCCGTTGAACTGGAAAAGAAGGAAGCCGAAGACCTGGAGGTGGAACAGAAGCTCCAAGCTAAGTTGGCGGAGAAGGCCGCAGAGTTACGTGCGGCGAAGTTGCAGAAGAAGGCCGAGGCGGAAGAGGTAGAGAAGGAAGAGGAGGAAGAGGTGCCGGAGCCACTCGATCTGTCTAACGTGTCCGTGGACAAGGTTTTGGCCACGGGCGGGCCCTTGCGCAACGGTACGGAGCCTGTTTTTGATGAGGCACATGCTGAGGAACTCATGAGTTTCATCGCCTTGCGGTGGACTTCTCTTGAATATGAGAAGGATTACCCGGTGTACGTTGAAGTCAAGACAACAACTGACCTGAAGAAAGAGGCCAAAGGGGCGGGAAGAAAGAAGAAGCAGGCGGCGGAGCCGAAGGTTATGTTTCGCCTGCGCAAGCACAAGATGGCGGGAGCTGTGCAAGACCCGATCGTATTGACATCCCGTGCCATCATTGGTGCAGGTAAGCTCTTGTTCATGTGTGGCTTAATTGTTTGTTGTTGGCCAGACATTGCGGGGGCTGAAAAGAGTTGAGTTCATTGCAGGAATTCCATTGTTGACTCTGGTCCTGGGGACGTACGAGGAGATTGCAAAGGACTTGCATGCCAAGTTGATGGAGGGAGTCGGGATCGCGGCGGTCATCACGGATGTCCCATGGGGTGACGAGAAGGACACTGGGTACAACACGGAGGTTGAATGGGGTGCAGCATTGCAGGCAATCAGCACTGTATTTGATCTGAACGCGGCCCTGTCGGAGGACAGCAAGAAGCAGGACCTGGGCAAGGCGGATGGCGAGGCCATCGTGTTCGCAATGGGAGACATCACGGCATTGAACTGCATAAACCACGAGGCCTCAAAGAACCGTCTGAAGGTACACGGGATGCTTCGCTGTTAGTTTGAGGGTGTGCTTGAAGCCACGGGGACTGAAGTGGTATGTTTGCACAGGTATACAAGAACATGCCGGGGTTCGTGCTGTTGGATGGTGTACGCCAAAGTGAGGTACGGGGGAACACACCCACGGCTTCAGGGCACCTGTACACCACTCTGGCACGTTCCCTGAACAAGCCGAAGCTGGATTACAAGAAGGCGGTGCTGGCAAAGTTCGGCCCGGACTTGGAGGGTATAGCCGGTGTGCAGACCTTGACTAACTTTTTTTGCGGGAATGTCTTGGGCCCATTGTCCTTGTTCGAGTACCAATCTTTGGAGGCGGTCCTTGAGAAGAACGTGAAGGAGTTCGGGGCGAAGGAGAACTGGACTTCCAAAAAGACCTCGGACATGGTGAAATATCTGTGTGAGATGGCAATGGAGCATTACCAGGAGTACGCGGCGCCGTTCCAGGCTTTGCACTCTACTGGTACATTCAAGCATAACTGCCAGATCACGGGATGTGCGGCTTTGAAGAGCAAGTGTAGCGAGGACGGCAAGACTTTGGTGGTGGGACAGAAGAGCGTCGAGCTTGGGGAGTATCTGGTGGAGAGGTACACGTCCTCTGCGGGTCAGGTGGTGATGGACCCTTTCATGGGCTCGGGCAGTGGGGGGATTGCGGCCCTACGAAAGGGCCGCTGCTTCCTAGGCTACGAACAGAAGCAGACCAACTATTTCTCGGCGGTTTTCCATCTCAGTTGCGCCCTGCAGAAGATGATTGAGGGAGATGAAGACTTTGTTCTTTTCAAGTATGAGATTCCTTAGGCCCTCCATAGATATTTGTCATTGTGTAAGCGGGAAGGTCCCAAAGGATGAAGAGCTGCAGAGTGTAGTTTTTGCCGCGGCACAAGTGTGACAATGGCCGAAAGATGAAGAAGTAGACTGATAATTACAGAAGTTCGAAAGGAAGGTCTTACGCGAGTCGAGAAGGGGCGGTACCACCGTGCTAGTATTGAGGTGTAAGAATAGCCTACGGAAAGTTTTGCGCGAGTCGAGAAGGTGTAGCTTTGCTGCGTTAGTATTGAGGTGCAAAAATTGCCAACTGGACAATCTGTAAAGTATAAGTATCTTGTTAAACGGCCCATTTAGAACCCTGTATTTACATAGAAACCTATATGCGGTGCGCGTATCGTAGACGGAGAGTAAAATACGGAGCAAATAAGAGCAACCGCGTGCCGTTAACTAAATTACCTCGTAAACACGGACTCTAAATACTAAGAGTTTCACCTCGTTGTATTCATGGGTCCCTCGTAGTGGTGACGAAATTTTTACAAATATTGTTTTGGCAAACTCGGGTCCTCGGGACCCCGTAACCTCGGCACTTGCGTTTGGTTACACCTCTGCCGAGGTTACGGGGTAATTTTTTTGAAAATTCTAATTTGTTTTTGGCAAATCTCTCAAAATGATACCTTCGGAGCATACGCTTGTGGGTCGGTTTTGCATGCACGAAATGCCTTTGTATTCATGGATTTTTTTTGGGGGGGGGGTCGGGGGTTGCGGGTAAACTTTGTGATATTATGTGGCTCGTTCTTATGCGTTTCCTTACAAGCACAAGTTGTGGAATTGGTATGTAGAACACCACTGTATTCATACATTTTTTTAAAGGCTTTAATAGTATACGTCAAAGATAATAACTTTTCATCAAACACACAACATGTACACGTGAAACCTTTCAGAGAAATTTTCTAATAACATAGTTACCGTTCGATCACTCAGTTTGGCAATTTTTGCACCTCAATACTAAGCCAGTGTAACTGTCTCTTCTCGACTCATGCAAAACATTCCTTAGTAGGCGATTCTTACACCTCAATACTAACGCAGTGTAACTGCACCTTCTCGACTCGCGTAAGACTTTCCCATCGGTGTTCTCGATCACTACAAGCTGCTATGAGTAATTACCTCTGAGTGCCATTCTCGTGCTGCGGCAAAAACTGTTTCCTACAGTTCTCCATCCTTAGGGACCTTCCCGCTTACACTTGGCATCATTCCACGTTGCTCATTCACGGAACGTTAACGCGCCAGACTTCCGCAATAGCTCGGCAGTCAACTCCACATCGGGGTGCACTTGGATGTCGGTAGGCTTTGGAGCAATCTGAACATAGTTGGGCATCACCCGGGTGCAGCAAGCATGTGACACGCAGAACTGGAACTTGCTCTCATGCCATGCACCATTTACCTGCCTTTTCCCCTGCACCACCACCCTTGGTGCGTCGGCTTCCAGCACAGGTTGCTTCACAGGTTTGCCTTCATCCTTGGTTCGTGTCTTCTGTGTGGCACACCCTTGACCGACGTTCAAGGCGGCAGCACATGACGCCTGACGACCCGAACCAGGCACCAGCATCCACTCACCCTGTTTCAGTCCATTACCACCCGCACCCACCTCCGACGTACGAGGAGTGATCTTCACCTTCTCAAGTTCCTTCAGAATGTAATCCACTTCCTGGACGGTGAACCCAGCTTGGACGTAAAAGGCGTGCCCCGGAGAGAACTCCGCTTCCTTCAGCACAAAACATATATGCACGCACCAGTGCACCGCGCTGCTACGGCCATGCCTGCCCATCAAGTTCCTCCATGCCTTGCAGCTGCAAGAAACGCGTTGCTTTCGGACTTGGGACGCCCCTCTCTCTCCGAAGTGGATGTCCCGGGCAGCATCCAGGTACCCGAAGACCACCGTCTGCGAACTGCCTCCCTCCACCGCAACCGTGAAGGCCCTGTCCAAGACCCCGTTCACCACGTTGAACCTGGTCAGGCGTGGAGTGGGTGCTCCCACTTGTAGCACCTTCAGCTTTGTCTCTCCCAGAAAAAGCTCGGCTAGCATCTTTGCCTGGCCTTTCGTGGTTTTCAACCGGTAGGCAACCTCCGCCTGAGTGCCAACCGACATCCGTGAGCCCAACCGGTCCGTCGAGTGAATGTGTGCCTCCATCAAGTACTCCACCACCAACGTCTTGTCAACCCGGGAAGAAAGCTGCCACGACCGATCGGCGGTGGGGTTGTTGCGATCAGGATCGACTGACCACTCCCACGCACCGCTTTCCGGAATGCGACGCGCCATCCGAATGCAGGGCTCCGCGTCGGTCAAGTCCACGGTCAAGCGCCTCTTCTTCGGAAACGAGCGCCGTGTGTCCGGTCGATGGTTGCGATGCTCCGAGGTGTCCGGAGTTTTCTCCAAGTAAGTTTCAGCGAACTCCTGCAGAACATCATAACTGAAGTGACGTCCCCGACGAGCCGCTGGACACTCCTCGCGACGTTCTTGGTAGAGAGCTCCGGTACGCCCATGTTCCCTAGCCTCATGACCACCAGCCAACATGAATTCCAACCTCCAAGATTGTTGGATGAAGCTGACAATAGTCACCGAGAAGAACTCGGACATGGTCACGATTTCTCCGAATACCTTTTTGTCACGTCCAATCAAAGGCTCGGCCAGGTTTGCACCCTTATTCTTGAAGAAGTGCATGCAGCGCTGGGCTTCACGCTCGTAGAAGGCAAGGAACTGGGTCAAGTTGTCTTCCACGTCCTTTCGTGACTGTTGCTCGATGAAAGTCACCAGGGCTTTACGACTATCCATGACCTGCTCATTCCCCTATATCGTTAGTGGCGAAGGGTTTAAAAGGGGGTTGGGGATAGTTTTAGGGCGTTACATTACCTTTCGAGGGGATAAAGCGTGTAGCCAGGTGTAGGTTAAGTTGATGAATTGCTCTTCCTCGAAATCGTCGGTCAGCCACTTGCAATGCACACCAACTGCCTTGGCCACATGAAGCTCGCAATCCTTCTCGATGCATTCGCCCTCTTCGTTCGTGGTGCAACCAGGGCTCATGTCCCCTGTGTCGGTGATGCTGTTGAGCTGGCACTCGATCGGGTCGTCCTTGGCAGGGGGGTCGCCTAGGTCAAGAGGGTCGTCCATGTCAGAGTCCCATGGTAACTCGTAGGTGCCTGCATCGGCCAAGAGCCCTTGAGCGGTGGCTGTCTGCACCAGATCCCTGGGAGGGTAATCAGGTGGGTACAAGGCCACCTGGATGACCTTGTCCTTCGCTGCTCGCGCCATATCTTTCGTCGCCAAGTCACTTGCGTACTGGAGGAGTCCGTCTTCTACTTCCTCTTGCGCCTGTTCCTTGGCTAAGACGTGCAGTAGCTCTTCGTCTATAGGAGAGTCCCCCTCCAAATATGGGAGGCCACTGGCGTAATCCCGCTTAAGCTTCTCTCGTTGGCGAACCTTCTCCAGCCCACTGAGCCACCTCCTCTTTGGAGCTCCTTCAGCTCGAGCGGCATGGGTCGGTGACAGCCATGGTCGGGTGCGGTCACTCCGTGTGGCTGAGGTTGCCTCGGCAGTCGTGCTGTCGTTAGGTGAGGGCGTACGAGGTCGACGCCCAAGCTGAATTTCTTGACGTCGTCGTCGGTAGTCTTGCAGTTTGCTAAGGGCTGTGGGTAAGGGTGATCGAGCTCGAGCTTCTCGCTTGTTGGCGGTAACCGCGCTGTGCGTTGGTGACCGCGTGGGTCCTCGGCCGCTGCGTCGATGCCCAGCTCTCCAAAGCGGTGGGCTCGTGCTCCGCGGAGGTGTACGGGGCGGTGCAAGGTCCGTTTCCAGAGCCTTGATAGAGGACCTCAAGCCCCGTGTGCCCACCTTGGAGCGTAGTAAGAGCGCTCGTCCCTTGCCCTCGGACAGCTCGAAATTGCCAACCTTGCAATGGTTGGCCCGTTGGCTCCAAGTGCACGCGGTAGCTCTCGGTCACCTTCAGGGTACGTCGGTGCTGTCTCTCAACGTGCTGGGAGTCGTCTGAGAGGTCCTCGCTCGTACACACTGGAGACTTGGCTTCCTTGCGAAGACGAGCTTCGACCACTTGACGCTCCGGCGCGGGAGGAGGGCTGGTCATCGCCCGCGAGGGTAGCATGTTGAGCTCATCGGAGTCTAGGTATCATGTGCAAGGATCAATCCGCTTTTGACGTCGACGGGCTCTTCTCCACTTTTCCCGCAACTGTTGCTCCGAGAGGTAGGAGGGAGGCTCATCGCGGGGATGTGGGATTCCACAGCCCGAGCTCATTAGGACTTGGAGGGTACTCCGAGCTCGAGGGAGTCCTCCGCGGCAAAATCCATTAGTTCCTTTGGCAACACCGCGTTGAGCACATCGCAGTATTCATCCGTTTCCACTTCGTGCATGATCATGTCCAAGGTTTCAGCTAGGAGTGCTTTGGCCCACTCCTTCTTACGAAGAGCAGCCTGTGGGCACTCTCGAGCGTAGTGCTCTTTGCTTTGGCACAACCTGCCGCCAGTGTAATCCGGGGAGCCCAGACGTTGCCCAGTAGGAGTTGCACCCGCGGGACGATCTTCGGCTAGAGCTAGCAACTCCTCCGAGACCTCCACTGCTGCCAGTAGCTGTGCTGGCGCTCTCCTACTCGTCGCGTTGCTCAAATGCAACTCCGCCTCAATGGCGTATTCCAGCGCTAGGCGTCGACTGGCTGGAAGGGCGCGGTCGAGGAGGATCAAGGGGGTCCCCTTCCGCTCTGCAATCTCGAACGCCTCCTTCCGTACTATACACCATCATTGAGTATATACTGGGTGCATGCAGCAGATGTACATTACATCACTTGTACATTATATACTGAGCAACTGTATCATTGTGACTGTATCATGTGCATACATTATATATACAGCTTGATCACGTTAGCAGCTGTAATGTACAAACCAGCTTGATCACGATAGCAGCTGGGACATATGGCATCACACCACAATGCATCAGACATTGCACAAAAGCATACTGCTGTGCATGTAAGCTATATTTGAACCCATGTAGTGTAAGGTGCCTGAAGGTGGTTTTTAACAAGAATTTTTCATTCTCACCCATTGGGTTTTTAATTATTTTTTTGGGAAAAGGCGCAACGGGAATCGAACCCTAGTCTCTCGAATTCATGACGAGTATGTTACCACTACACTATTGCGCCATATTTGATGTTAATTATCCTCCCCCACCCCATTTATATACATTATTTTTAAAAGCGATCTATAAATTTAATTATAGACGATCCGGTACCTCTTTCGAGCCCGCTGGATCTGTAGTCGACGTCGAGGGCTATCGTACGAAACACGTCCCAGTGACTGCCGCAACTCAAAGTTTTAACAAGAATTTTTCATTCTCACCCATTGGGTTTTTAATTATTTTTTTTGGGAAAAAGGCGCAACGGGAATCGAACCCTAGTCTCTCGAATTCATGACGAGTATGTTACCACTACACTATTGCGCCATATTTGATGTTAATTATCCCCCCCCCACCTCATTTATATACATTATTTTTACAAGCGATCTATGAATTTAATTATAGACGATCCGGTACCTCTTTCGAGCCCGCTGGATCTATAGTCGACGTCGAGGGCGATCGTGCGAAACACGTCCCGGTGACTGCCGCAACTCAAAGTTTTAACAAGGATTGTTTCATTCTCACCCATTGGGATTTTTTATATATCATTTTTGTGGGAAAAGGCGCAACGGGAATCGAACCCCAGTCTCCCGCGTACATGACGAGTATGTTACCACTACACTATTGCGCCATATTTGATGTTAAATTATCTCCCCCCCCGATTTATATACATTATTTTTACGTTGTGATCTATGAATTTAATTATAGTTGATCTAACAAGGATTGTTTCATTCTCACCCATTGGGATTTTTTATATATCATTTTTGTGGGAAAAGGCGCAACGGGAATCGAACCCCAGTCTCCCGCGTACATGACGAGTATGTGACCACTACACTATTGCGCCATATTTGATGTTAATTATCCCCCCCCCCATTTATATACATTATTTTTACAAGCGATCTATGGATTTAATTATAGACGATCCGGTACCTCTTTCGAGCCCGCTGGATCTATAGTCGACGTCGAGGGCAATCGTGCGAAACACGTCCCAGTGACTGCCGCAACTCAAAGTTTTAACAAGGATTGTTTCATTCTCACCCATTGGGATTTTTTATATATTATTTTTGTGGGAAAAGGCGCAACGGGAATCGAACCCCAGTCTCCCGCGTACATGACGAGTATGTTACCACTACACTATTGCGCCATATTTGATGTTAATAATCCCCCCCACCCCATTTATATACATTATTTTTACAAGCGATCTATAAATTTAATTATAGACGATCCGGTACCTCTTTCGAGCCCGCTGGATCTATAGTCGACGTCGAGGGCGATCGTGCGAAACACGTCCCGGTGACTGCCGCAACTCAAAGTTTTAACAAGGATTGTTTCCATTCTCACCCGTGGGATTTTTTATATATAATTTTGTGGGAAAAGGCGCAGCAGGAATCGAACTTGATCTCCAGCGTACATGGCGGTATGTTACCACTACACTATTGCGCCATATTTGATGTTAATTATCCCGATTTAAATACATTATTTTTACAAGCGATCTATGAATTTAATTATAGTTGATCTAACAAGGATTTTTCATTCTCACCCATTGGGATTTTTATATGTTATTTTTGTGGGAAAAGGCGCAACGGGAATCGAACCCCAGTCTCCCGCGTACATGACGAGTATGTTACCACTACACTATTGCGCCATATTTGATGTTAATTATCCCCCCCCACCCCATTTATATACATTATTTTTACAAGCGATCTATAAATTTAATTATAGACGATCCGGTACCTCTTTCGAGCCCGCTGGATCTGTAGTCGACGTCGAGGGCTATCGTACGAAACACGTCCCAGTGACTGCCGCAACTCAAAGTTTTTAACAAGAATTTTTTCATTCTCACCCATTGGGTTTTTAATTATTTTTTTTGGGAAAAAGGCGCAACGGGAATCGAACCCTAGTCTCTCGAATTCATGACGAGTATGTTACCACTACACTATTGCGCCATATTTGATGTTAATTATCCCCCCCCCACCCCATTTATATACATTATTTTTACAAGCGATCTATAAATTTAATTATAGACGATCCGGTACCTCTTTCGAGCCCGCTGGATCTATAGTCGACGTCGAGGGCGATCGTGCGAAACACGTCCGGGTGACTGCCGCAACTCAAAGTTTTAACAAGGATTGTTTCATTCTCACCCATTGGGATTCTTTATATATCATTTTTGTGGGAAAAGGCGCAACGGGAATCGAACCCCAGTCTCCCGCGTACATGACGAGTATGTTACCACTACACTATTGCGCCATATTTGATGTTAATTATCGCCCCCCCCGCCCCGCCTTCATTTACATACATTATTTCTACAAGCGATCTATGAATTTAATTATAGACGATCCGGTACCTCTTTCGAGCCCGCTGGATCTATAGTCGACGTCGAGGGCGATCGTGCGAAACACGTCCCGGTGACTGCCGCAACTCAAAGTTTTAATAAGGATTGTTTCATTCTCACCCATTGGGATTTTTTATATATCATTTTTGTGGGAAAAGGCGCAACGGGAATCGAACCCCAGTCTCCCGCGTACATGACGAGTATGTTAC
>LGRX02004604.1:0-13116 GCA_001247695.2 Cymbomonas tetramitiformis | reverse complement strand
ATGACAAAGCTTGACGTCTACGAAAAGTTTATCGAAGAGCTTCCAGCCTTTGGTTCTGAGAGATTCAAGGTCAGTGAGCCATTTTGGTATACGATCTGGAGAAAACACTTCAAGTGGCTTAAGTGTCCGAAGATTTGCAAGTTCTCGGAGTGCAAGATCTGCTCGACCGCAAAGCTTCACAAGCAAGTCGCCCCGGCCGAAATGAGAGGTAAGTTAGAAAGAAAACCCACTCTTGTTCATGAGAGGTATGTTCAGAAAGAAAACACTGCTTGTTCATACACGTGACCACTTACCTGAATGTGTTTGCGTTGCAGTACGAATCGAAAATCTTTTGCAAGCTCATCGACTGGATGCAAGGGCTGAACGGGAGAAGTACTACAAACACATTCAGAAATCCACCGCAGCAAAAGGCAACGCGAAGTGGTGGAAATATACTACCATGATCATCGATGGCATGACACAACGTACCACACAATTGCCTCACTTTCGTCGAATGCCCTCTTGGGTCAAAGACAATAAGGCATTGATAGATACCCACTGCATGGGGATACTCATCGAAGGCATCGGTCGTTTTATGGAATTCAATTTCAGTCATAACTACTCTGACAACTCGAACTATCTTGCGAACGTCATACAGCGGGCAGTAGCACGAGTTCATGAGCATCGACGATCGGGTGGGCATCCGTTACCGGAAGTATTGTATCTACAATTGGACAATGTAAGCAGCAATAAGAGCCACTTCTTAATTGCTTATTGTGCCATGCTGGTCAAACGTGGGGTATTCCGCAAGGTGAAGATCAACTATCTGATCGTGGGACATACACACGAAAATATCGATCAGATGTTTTCAAGGTTTTCTGTGGCTTTGAGGAGGCTGAACGTTTGGGACATCGAGCATTTGATGGAGGTGGCTAGGAACTGCTTTAAGGATGGAGTAGTTCCGGAATGTCAACTGATCGATGAGGTGCACGATATCAAGGACTGGATGCATGGATGCTATAACGAAGTGCGCGATGTCAGCTTCCAACATGCTTTCAAGATTTTTTCTGGCCCCACAGGCGACGTGTTAGTGCAGGCGAAACGTTATTCATTCGATCCAGTCTGGCTTCCAAAGGAAGGTGGGGTGAAGGTATTTAAGAGCAGCCTGCCCGAGGGCTCACCATGCTTTGTCGAGCCTAAATCCATTAACGAATTGAGCGCACGGAAACAAGCGAAGCAGCTTGCGACTTCCAGGAAGTCTACGAGCAATCCATTGAAAGAGATCGAGGATCTTGTCGTTCAATGCAAGAGGAATCTTTGCTTATGCATTCGAGGTAAGCACTGCACTGCTAGCGATTACGATTTGATTTGTCATATTTCAAATGTAAGTGGCCTTCTTAGTTTCTCGGGTTATGTTCTGCAGATGTCGCAACCACCGAGGAGGCGGAGCGGCTTCAATTTCTAGCCAATCGCGCAAATACTTTTCTTGAAGGGTATGTTCAAATGCAACGTGACATTGCGGCAGGAACGTTCGAACTGAAAGAGAAGACATTGTGGGTGCTGCACGAGGCTCCCTTTGAGGTTACTGGACCCATGATGCCTGTTCCTTCGGGTGCTTTGAGCGCGAACGGGCGAGATGCGGAAGTACTGATTGTCGATGAGCCAATGGCTGATACGAATGATATTGAACGTGGATACACGGATGCACAACTGGCTGATTACGTGCAGGGCCTTCGGGACTCCGTAGCGGTTCACGTGCGCCCAGTACCTCGTCCTATCTACATCGGGGCACAAAAAAATACCATTAGAAGACGAGCTCGAGATCATCTTGCGCAATACATTCTGGGAGAAACTGACGACCCGGACTACGATGTGAGCTACAGCAAGATGAAGAAAGGTAGCATGGCTGTGTTGATTGCTCCCGAATCCGAGAAGACTGCCCGGACGGAATACCCGTTTCGTATCGCTCTGGGAAGGAGCCGAGGATGGTCGAGATATCTGTACCTTTGTGAGGTACAAGAGCAGCTGCTAAATGAGAAAGGTGAGAAATGTTTGTTGATGTGATTGCGCGCGCAACCTGCTTTTAACATCACAACGTTTTATGTCAATCTAATATCTCTTTATCTTCTTTCTGGTGCAGGAGAAAAATGTTTGCGGTGGTTGACTTGTGGTACATTTAAGCTCACGAGCGCCTCCCAAAAGGAGGCCCAGAATGCAGACTCCCGGCTTTCGAAGGAGAAGGCATCGAAACCTGAAAGTTTCCGGCTGCATCAACGTACCAAGCAGGTGGCGCCGTATACACCAAGCGAAGTATTAGTAGCATGGGACTGGGACACGGAAGAGGAGCGCCGAAAGATCAATGCAAGCACACAGCGATGGATCCCGGGTGAGCAATATGACTTGTTGGTCAAACGAGTCATCGCCAGCGACATGTCAAAGAGCTTTGAGCCGCCCGAGCATAGAACACCCAAACTCTTACTGCGCGACGCAATCATGCCATTTAGAGGATAAAGAGGATAAAGAGGATAAAGAGAACGCGGAGGCTGAAGAGGGTGAGAGTTCGGACGAGGAAGCCTCTTTGTCGTCCTTGTCCGATGATGACGACCAGATGTGTGAATAACTCGATCAGTCCGATGAACTTGTATATAGAAGTTGTAAAACAATAGTATATATTGTGAATATCTAATGTTGAACTATCGTGGTATTACCACGTTTGATTTCCTTGCACTCATTTTACCTAGTTCATTTTCCTTGCACTCAGATTGTTCGGACGCCCAAGGAATCCTTGGGAACGCGTATCACATGGATGGAACAAACACCACATGTCTGCATGGTCATATAAAACTTGCTTTCACGGCATCCCTGTTCATTTTTTGCTTACGCTCACCATCCACCCACCTCCTACCAACATTCCAAGAACATGGACGCTCAGCGAATCAACCTGACGGTCGATCCGAAACATGTTTTGTTTTTTATTGTTCTGCCCTTCATCCGTGCGAGGTACGATAGGAGAAGGCAAGCGCAAAGGGATTCAGTTGCTAGAATGAGAAACGGCGAATGCCCAGAGTGTATGAGGAAGTATTTTGACCTTTGGGAGGACAAGAATCGATGGAACGATTTATGGCATAAACATTTTCATGAGAGGCACGACCCCGTGTGGCGTCGAGCCTTGGAGTTAGAACCAATCCGTCCCCGTTTTCGTCTGACACGCCTTGGCCGCCATCTGTTAAAACTGCAGAGTCACCCGAATTTTCACCCCGACAATCTCGATTGATGACCAGGTATATGTTTCTTTGTTTCTTTGTTTCTTTCTTTCTTGAGCAGGATTGCCTTGCTATCATCCTAGCCACAAATTCTTATCCACCTGTGAATTCTGTGTGCCCGCAGATGATGACACCATAGAAGCCAGTAAAGATGGATGGCCAGGTATGTGTTTCGGCGTGTTATGCATCCCTATTCATTTTTTGCTTACGCTCACCATCCACCCACCTCCTACCAACATTTCAAGAACATGGACGCACAGCGAATGAAACTGACGGTTGATCCGAAACGTGTATTGTTTGATATTGTTCTGCCTTTCATCCGTGCGAGGCACGATAGGAGAAGGCAAGCACATAGCGATGCAATTGCTAGAATCAAAAACGGCGAATGCCCAGAGTGTATGAGGAAGTATAACAGGCCTATGTGGCATAAACATTTTGATGAGAGGCACGACCCCGTGTGGCGTCGAGCCTTGGAGTTAGAACCAATCCGTCCTTGGTTTCGTCTGACACGCTTTGGCCGCCATATGTTAAGCACGCTTTGGCCGCCATATCCTAAGCATATGCTCGATTATCTCGATCTCGAATGATGGCCAGGTATATGTCTTTCTTGAGCAGGATTGCCTTGCTATCATGCTGGCCACAAATTCTTATCCACCTGTGAATTCTGTGTGCCCGCAGATGATGACACCAAGCTCCTCGCACACACATCGCGGTGCATTGGCTACTTTGAAGAGGCACACGTAGAATAATAACAATAAGAATAACACATAGACTTCGATATGCAACGAGGTTGTGTCATTGTGAGATGACCTTTTGACAATAGTAGGGTGAGATTTGTACTTTTTATGTAACATGTCTTACGTTGGTTTGTAAAATGTCACGCATTATAAAGCCTGCCTATATCTTCATCAGCATTCATTTCTCGCTTTCGCTCACGATAGACCCCACCTCCTACCAGTGAGCGACACACCCAGATGCCAGACTACTACATTGTCCTTTTCCGTTTTGTGCTTCCCGCCATCCGGGAAAGACGCCGTTCCCGCGAGGAATGCTTTTTGCACGCATGGGTAGAAGAACGATTTCTGTGGGCCCTTGAAACACGAGTACGCATTACATGCCCCGATATCCCTGGCACATTTACCTCAGAAATCATTGTGTTTCCTGTGACACTTGCGCGGTTTTTTTTTCATCCTCGGAGAATTGTGAACGACGACGTCGGCGGCTTGAGAGTCAATGAGGCGTCCTACTTTAATCGGACTAGCTGGATTTCCGGTATGAATTTGTATCGCAGTTTTAACGAACTCCACCGACGGTGGTTATATGATCACCATTGGGCCTGGTGCAACGGTTGGTTTCGCAACCTCCTTGACTATGACGCTGATGGTAACGAATTCGTCTATGATCGTGAATACGACCGGCCCTGTTGCGCTGATTGCGGAAGGTCAGATTCACTTGTTATGCGAGTGACTTACCCACATCGATACATATGTGTCGACCGCGCGAGTTGCGAGTTCTGGCAGGATACCGATGATACCGAAATCCCAGAGTTGCTGTCCTCCGACTCCGACTAAGGTATACATAAAGCTCAATACCTCTTACACAGCCTTCATTTCTTGCTTTCGCTCACCATCGTGCCACCCCGGCCACCTCCTACCATTCTGAGAGCCACCCGTCTGATGACAGCCCACGGCCACTTTCTCCTTTTCAGATGCGGCACAGAGGTCACCTATAGAAGTGTAGCTAGCATTACGAAGCACAATCGAGGTCTTACTGACAACACCTTCGACTAGACGTGAAGAATTACAATCGCTGACCGTCTACACGGATGTGCCCGACAAGTGCGAAATCTATATAATATGGGACCTAAGTTTCCGTGTCGTTGCAAGCGATCATGGCCTGGTGCAACGGCTGATTTCGCAATCAAGTTACCTATGATGGAGATGACAATATATTTTATGCTCGCTTATACACCTGGGCTTGTTGCCATGATTGCGGTTCTCAAAGCACAGTTCTTGAATAATGTAATAATGTAATAATGTAACATACAATGATTATAAAAATGTGAAGATCGGGGTTCTTATACCATTGCTTGTACCATACACGTGACTTATGATATTTTTGTTGCCCGCATCGAGAAGAATTGTTTTCTAGAATAGATGGGTGGTGGCTAAAGCCACCGATTGAGATTCGACCATCAATTCAAATCAAGACGAGTCATCCGCCGACAGTCGACAAGGTCAGTGCAGATGTACCCGTCGCCAATACGGGTAAGATCCATATCAACGCGTCGGCATCGACTGCAGGCAGGCCTCATAGACAACTCGTACCGCGACGGGTAGATCCATTGAGGATCTGCATGCTCGTTGTAAAAGCCGTTGTACCAGGCCCAATGATATTCACGAAGCCATCGTTTTTTGAAGTCGTCGAAATCGATGTAGTCTAGCCGGAATCTGAAGTTGTTTGACATGCCAGGTCCTTGCCAATGGAACCCTTCATCGTCGTAATATGGGGCTTCAAAGTTGGAGGTAGGGAATATCTGCAAGAAATTTCCCCAATCACGAACATCCCCCCAATCGACTTCGAGCAGATCACGTAATTCATAGAAATAGTGAGCCAAAGTTACAGGCATCCAAACATCACCAAACATGCCCGAAAACGTCAAAACTTGTTCTTCCAACGCCCACAAAAACGTTCTTCGACCCATGCCTGCACAAAGTATTCCTCACGCAATTGACGCATTTTCCGAATGTAAGGAAGAACAATCCCAAACAGGACGTAATGAGTATCCGCCATTCTTGATAATGCAAAGATGAAGCGGTGTGTCTTCCAGGAAGAAATGGAAAATGATCCTCCTAAAGGCCTCAAGCGATTTAAATATTGCCAAGGAGGGCTTGGGCCTCTCAAGGTAAATGCCGCAAACCAATAGGATGAAACCAACAATCACAAGATTGGCCAAGATAAGATTGGCCAAGATAAGATTGGCGCGGACAAATGTTGGCCCAAGATTGGCGCGGATTGCGAGTTCTGGCAGGATACCGAAGTCCCACAGTTGCTGTCCGACTCCGACTCCGACTAAGGTATAAAAGCTCAATTCATCTTACTTAGCCTTCATTTGCTGCTTACGCTCACCATCGTGCCACCCCTGCCACCTCCTACCAGAGAGTGAGCGACGCGCCTCTACAAACTCGTGATGCCTTCAGTGTTAAGGTTTGGTGTGCATCGGAATCGTGCCAGTATCGATGTAGATGCCATTAATCGCCATGAGATGGAGCACCGACCATGCCCCGAATGCAATTTGCACCAGTGGACTTTGAGAACGATGGCAAACCGCCCTTTCCGCCGCCCGCCGATGCCTCACAGGCATGATCTGATATGGGCTATGTGGCGCTTTACCCGACGAACTCGGTTTTATCTGTTTTTTGAATTGGTAGAGCCGGAACGCTATCCCGATCGCGCTGAATATGCACGGGGTGAAGCGTGGATGACTCCGCGATTAATGGTTATTCCAGTCGACGTTGTACGCCTATTGGTCTGTTGGTACCAGAATGACGAAACGACACCTTTCGACGAGTACTGTATCAGTTGCGATTGCCTTAGTTGAGCAGGTATAAAAGCTCAATACCTCTTACTTAGCCTTCATTTGCTGCTTACGCTCACCATCGTGCCACCCCAGCTTGACACTAGCAACTAACAACTGACCACGCTCAGGCAAACTCGTCATGAAATGCGATTATTGTGACCTTCCTGCAAACGTTCGCATATGGTTTAATGCTGGTTCGCATCTTGTTGCGATAAATGAGCATACCGAACATTTCGCGTGTATGCGTTGTTCTTACGAAATATTCATGTGCGAGGAAGCAATGGACGACGAAGACGGAGTATACTGGGAGCTGATAGATTAGTAGACCATTACTTTCCGGCGTCTGAAAGCCGTGGAATTAACTAATTCGAGATCGCTTGCCTGGTAGCAACTTACGTACTTTGCAATGTAATAGTAACGCTATGATATGTTGTACGACCATCTGACTTATGGCTTTTGCGACATATATATATTGTAACACTACTAACACTAGCAAACATTCTACTTGTAATTAAACGAATATACACCGTTCATGCAACAATACCCGTGTGATGATAGTTGTATAGCCGCGTTTTTTGACGCGGGGCTTGTGTTTATGAACACACCCAATCCAAAAAAGATATCTCTCTCCGTTGATTGCTCGATGATCACTCGAACCACAATGGCAAACCGCATAATGAAGGCATACCGTACCGCATAAACGCATACCGCAACCTACGTGGCTGCCACGTGTCTGCATTATACTGCGCGTGATGATGACGTGGCAGGTCACCCGTCGTCTATAAACCGAGAATAGTAACAGAAAAACACCGTCTAAAAACATGCATACTGGTTCACCTATCCCCAATAGTCTGTTTGAAGCTGGAGCTGAAGCTGGAGCTGGAGTTGCAACTGCTGCATTGATGCTCTGCTGAGTCTGTAGCTCCTTAACCAGGGTGTTGATCGTTTTTACAAGTTTGTTAGACTCGTTCTTAGCACCCTGATTATCTTGTTGCTGCTGTCCTCTATGTGGATTCTGAGCTGGAGGATTGCCTTTTATAGGTTTTCCATCTGGTGTCCTGGTGGAGAAACAATCCTTTGTGACGTGATTGATACGACCGCAACCTACGTTGGCAAGGCTTAGGAGGATTTGATGCTGATCCTTTCCCTTTTCCTTTGCCTTTTCCACCTTTCCCTTTGTTCCTTTGGGAATTCTGATTGGCATTTTGATTTTGATTGCCATTCTGATTCTGATTCCAGTTCCGATTGGATCTGTCACATGGCTTCTTGCCACGGCCTTTGTCCTTGTCTTTTCTGACTGGGCCTCCTGACTGTTCCTTTTGCCCTCTATAATGCAGGGTCTCTGACTGCTTCGAATGAACAACATAATTCAAATCGAGCAAGATCTGTGTGGTTTGTGCCCACGACAGATTATTCCTTTCGTCTTCTGTAAGGAATCTCAGATGGAACTGTTTGCGAAGATCAGATTCCATATTGCTGATGAATCTGTCCTTTATCAAAGCATCATCCAGATCAACTGATGCCAAGGCAGCCAGTGATGTGAACGTGCGGAGATAATCTGAGAAAGTCTGGTTCCCTTGATTCAGCGCCATAAGATGCTTTTTGGCTACTGATCTTTTGTGGGGGTTGCCAAACTGACTGAGGAAAGTCCTTCTGATTTTCTCATACGTGGCATCTGGTTGTTTTGCCACGACCTGAAAATAATGTCGGTCGTTGTTCTGTATGAGTGTCAGGAATACTGTAATAATGTCCTTGTCTGGTACTCCTGGATAAGTGAACTGAAAGTATCTATCCACTGTTTCCAACCAAATCTCAGCATCCTGCCCTGCCTTATATTCCTTAGGTGGAGTCATTTTCACCTTTGGAACTAATGCGGATGGAGCTGGTGCTGGTACTGGACCATCATCAGGGTCTGTGAAAACTGTTGGAGCACGATCCCATGTATACTCTTCGTCTGGTTCCTGTGGTTCTGACTCAGGATCTCTATATCTGCTCATGTCGGGTCTCATACGACTGATGTACCCTATCTCATCGAATCTGGTCTGGGTATTATCATAACCAGTGAGCCATTTGGGTATCTTAAACCGACTGTAGGCATCGTAAGAGCCTAAGATATCAAAGAACCATGTAGACGGATCTGGATTGATAGCTGGAACATCTGGTTCTTCTGCCATCTATAAAACAAAACACAACACCAAAATACCTTCAACTGGCTGTGTGTGTGTGTGTTATATAATATGATATATATCTATATATTGTACATGTATTATTTCTGTGCATAATAATGAGGTGATGTATGTATATATCCACCTTCTTCCCCCCTCAAGGAAGTGTGAACACACAGGCAGTTGTCAAGTGCCTTAATACCTCATAATGTAGCATGCAGTCCTTATAGGAAGCAGATTATACAGTTCTAGGGTTGCAGCCCTACAGTTTTTGGGTTGTTGCCCGACAGTTTTTGGGTTGTATGCCATGTCAGCATGTTGCGAAAGTCTGAATCCAGTCGCATCGCATTTGTCGCGAGGACGACACACTTAAGGGCTTTTTGTGGTGCAGTTTTTTAATTTACCAATATATAAATCGAAAGTGATCGCGTCGCTGATTGGCTTAGCCAGCGTCTGCAAACCATCTCGTTTTTGTCGTGCGATCCCTTTTCCTTGTCGTCCCATATTCATGGTGCCTATCTCAGGTGCTCGCACTTCTTATTGGCGGTTACGCGCGATCGGTCGAAAACATCTCATGTAAGCCACCCTGAAATCTGTAGCACGTGCTCCTTCTATAATTATACAAAAAACACGTGCTCCTTCTACGTGCACAGTCAGCTTATGGTATTTCGCGTGTGACCCATATTCATGGAGTTCATCTAATCTCATGGCTTCTCTGATTGGCGATTATGCGCGATCGGTCGGAAATATTTTTTATACGCCATCTGAAATCTGTCGCGCTGATAACTTCTGCATGAATATCCATAATTCGATACTACGCCCAGGAATATTCTATGCGTCTCTGATTGGCGGCAATGCTCCATCGATTTGTATAACTCTCCTGCTTGCCATCTTAAGGTGACCGGTGTGGACTGCAATATAATTATATATGGGCGGTTACTCCCGATCTGTCGGGGAAATCACACTGTTTCCGTAAAAAAGGGCCCCGAGGTGGACAGTTCTGGTAGTATCGTGTATGTCGATGTCACTTTTTCCAGGAAAACCTGTTTCGCTCCTATAAGGGAAACGCAGGACCTTGCAGCTTTTTTTTGAAAAAGCTGCGAACCGTCGGTGTATAATGTTGAGTATAATTGGATCTGTTTGCGACACGACAAAAAAAATACAACTCGCGACACGAAAAAGGTGCTTTCGCCGATTCTGACAGGAGTCACAGCACAACTGTAATCGTTAGATTATGCTGACTCTGCGGAGACCATGTCGATGTTCAATGTTTTCGGTTCTGTCAAAGACGATATCTACGCCGCGTAGCTGCTAACCATCCAGAATCCCCCGACGGTACGATCAAATATCTGTTCATCGAACGTGCCCAGAGGCCTGCAGCCTCGTGAGTCGTCTGCTCCTCCCGACGAACAGGAACAAAACACGGTTATAGCTAGGTTTACCCGTCATCGCTTTCCAGATCCTCCAGCTCACACGGCTGAACCTACGGACCTTGTAAGTCACTGTTCAGCCGTGTAAGCTGGAGGTGAGAGTGATAAAGATCTCGAATCTCGAATCCTTAAAACCTTTCATGCTTATTATGTTGGGAACAACATGTTTTTTTTTTTTGCGCGCGAGATTCGTTCATCCTGTCGGAGTTGGAACGGCGCGCACGAGAGGGGGTAATTTGGTACGCATCGGGTGAGAGGCTTGACATACGCACATCACACAAGCATAATGCACAACACACGCATACCACGCATATCATAAGTGCATCACGAACGTATTTTGAGCATCTGACAGCTTGCGGTCAGCCTAAGCGGAAACGTGGATGTCAACCGTGTCCACATTTGCGCTAGGGTTTCTTCCCTCATCCGCACGCTCGCTTGCAGCGTGCGCATCGGATGAGGGAAGCATTTGCCAAAATACTATCTCGTATATTTTATCTTTTTATAATTTAACCAGACATATTGAATGACGACCCACAAAAGTCGGTAGGGGCTGGCGCGTTCATGAGGGTATAGCGAGCGGGATTTGATGATTTTCGCGACTGCCAAAAGTAGCGGTAGGGGGAATCATTCTCCGCGATGCTTGTACCGAAATACTCGTCAGAAATGTGCGATAATATTATACAGAACAAATTTACTTAGAATAATACGCAATCTTAGAAATCTTCGCCTGGTGGGAAAGGGTCTCACTGCGAGAGAGAGAGCGCTCGGTGAAACTGCATATTTAATAAATAACAGAAGTATGTTGGGCCCCGACCTCCCTCCAAAGTAATTTGAGTCCCGGCCGGATAACGTAGTCTTCTTGTCCGTCGGGGTGCCAACTGGTGATTGAACCGGGTTTTCGGATTCGGGACTGAGATAGAACCTGCAACTAGCTTGAGCCCCGGGCTCGGCATACCTCGATATGATTATTAATGATCTAAGATGTAGCTTGAGCCCTGGGCTCAGAATACTTTGTCTGGACTGAGACAAAACCTGCAACTAGCTTGAGCCCCGGGCTCAGAACACTTCGATATAATTTTTAGATAGTCACGACACACACGTTGCGACGATGCGACCGCGTCCCGCGACACTGTGACACAGATTTCACATTCAGATGCGCATTTTTCGGTTTCGAGATCCGACCGCAAAATGAAAATCGAAAATGAAAATTGATCGCGGTCCGGAGCTCCCGTCTGGACTGACGCTGACGCGACACCGACTGAGACAGAACCTGCAACTAGCTTGAGCCCCGGGCTCAGAATACTTTGTCTGGACTGAGACAAAACCTGCAACTAGCTTGAGCCCCGGGCTCAGAACACTTCGATATAATTTTTAGATAGTCACGACACACACGTTGCGACGATGCGACCGCGTCCCGCGACACTGTGACACAGATTTCACATTCAGATGCGCATTTTTCGGTTTCGAGATCCGACCGCAAAATGAAAATCGAAAATGAAAATTGATCGCGGTCCGGAGCTCCCGTCTGGACTGACGCTGACGCGACACCGACTGAGACAAAACCTGCAACTAGCTTGAGCCCCGGGCTCAGAATACTTTGTCTGGACTGAGACACCACCTGCAACTAGCTTGAGCCCCGGGCTCAGAATACTTCGATATAATTTTTAAATAGTCATGACACACACGATGCGACGATGCGACCGCGTCCCGCGACACTGTGACACAGATTTCACATTCAGATGTGCATTTTTCGGTTTTGAGATCCGACCGCAAAATGAAAATTGAAAATGAAAATTGATCGCGGTCCGGAGCTCCCGTCTGGACTGACGGTGACGCGACACCGACTGAGACAAAACCTGCAACTAGCTTGAGCCCCGGGCTCAGAATACTTTGTCTGGACTGAGACAAAACCTGCAACTAGCTTGAGCCCCGGGCTCAGAATACTTCGATATAATTTTTAAATAGTCATGCCACACACGATGCGACGATGCGACCGCGTCCCGCGACACTGTGACACAGATTTCACATTCAGATGCGCATTTTTCGGTTTCGAGATCCGACCGCAAAATGAAAATCGAAAATGAAAATTGATCGCGGTCCGGAGCTCCCGTCTGGACTGACGCTGACGCGACACCGACTGAGACAGAACCTGCAACTAGCTTGAGCCCCGGGCTCAGAATACTTTGTCTGGACTGAGACAAAACCTGCAACTAGCTTGAGCCCCGGGCTCAGAACACTTCGATATAATTTTTAGATAGTCACGACACACACGTTGCGACGATGCGACCGCGTCCCGCGACACTGTGACACAGATTTCACATTCAGATGCGCATTTTTCGGTTTCGAGATCCGACCGCAAAATGAAAATCGAAAATGAAAATTGATCGCGGTCCGGAGCTCCCGTCTGGACTGACGCTGACGCGACACCGACTGAGACAGAACCTGCAACTAGCTTGAGCCCCGGGCTCAGAATACTTTGTCTGGACTGAGACAAAACCTGCAACTAGCTTGAGCCCCGGGCTCAGAACACTTCGATATAATTTTTAGATAGTCACGACACACACGTTGCGACGATGCGACCGCGTCCCGCGACACTGTGACACAGATTTCACATTCAGATGCGCATTTTTCGGTTTCGAGATCCGACCGCAAAATGAAAATCGAAAATGAAAATTGATCGCGGTCCGGAGCTCCCGTCT
>LGRX02004603.1:0-25169 GCA_001247695.2 Cymbomonas tetramitiformis | reverse complement strand
TTGGTGGTCGGGGACCCGGTCGTGGGCGCTTCGGTCGCAGGCGACTTGGTGGTCGGGGACCCGGTCGTGGGCGTTTTGGTCGCGGGCGACTTGGTCGTCGGGGACTCGGTCGTGGGCGTATTGGTAACAGGCGACGTAGTAGTCGGGGGATCAGTATCGGGCGTTCTGGTTGCAGGGCTTTGGGTAGGATGCGTCGTGTACGGTGCTGCGGTTGCGGGCGCTTTGGTGGTCGGAGACGCGGTTGTGGGCGCTTGGGTCGCGAGGCGCTTCGGTGATCGGAGACGCGGTCGTGGGCGTTTCGGTCGCGGGCGCTTCGGTGGTCGGGGACTCGGTCGTGGGCGTATTGGTAACAGGCGACGTAGTGGTCGGGGGATCAGTATTGGGCGTTCTGGTTGCGGGGCTTTGGGTAGGATGCGTTGTGTACGGTGCTGCGGTTGCGGGCGCTTTGGTGGTCGGAGACGCGGTTGTGGGCGCTTCGGTCGCAGGCGCTTCGGTGATCGGAGACGCGGTCGTGGGCGTTTCGATTCGCGGCGGGCGCTTCGGTGGTCCGGAGACTCGGTGGTGGGCGTTACGGTCGCGAGGCGACTCGGTGGTCGGAATCTCGGTGGTGGGCGCTCCGGTCGCGGGCGCCTTGGTGGTCAGGCTTGTGGTGGGCGTCTCGGTCGGGGATCACGGTGATGGGCGTATCGGTCGCGGGCGCCGTGGTCGTCGGGGCCTCGGTGGTGGGGGTTGAGGTCGGCGGGGACCCGGTCGCGGGCGCCTTGGTGGGCGTGGTGGTCGCAGGGCCTCGGGTAGGCTGCGTTGTGTGCGGTGGCGTGGTTTCAGGCGCCGCGGTGATCGGGGAGTCGGTGGTGGGCGTCTCGGTTGCGACCACTTCGATGGTGGGAGGTTTGGTGGTTGGGGGCTCGGTGGTGGGCGGCACTGTGTGTGGCGGTGAGGTCACGGGCGCGCCGGTGGTGGGCGTATCGGTGGCTGGCGCGTTTGTGGTCGGCGGCATGGACGCGGGCGCTTCGGTGGTCGGGGGTCCAGTGGTGGGCGACGCAGTGGTCGGAGACGTTGTGGTTGGTGGTCCGGTTGCGGGGCTCCGAGTCGGATGAGTCGTGTGGGGCGACGCGGTTGCGGGGGGGGTGGTCGTCGGCGGTCCGGTCGTGGGCGCTACTGTGGTGGGGGCGTCGGTGGTCGGTGCACCGCTCGCGGGCGCCGATGTGGTAGGATGAGTGGTGGTCGGCGCGCTGGTCGCGGGCGTGTCGGTGATTGGAGACTCGGTGGTGGGCGCCACGGTCGCGGGCGCCACGGTGGTCGGGTAGCTGGTGGTGGGCGTCACGGTCGTCGGCCCCGAGGTTGATGGCGTTTCGGTGGCCGGTGCCACGGTAGTCGGCGCTTCGGTGTTGGGAGCACGCGTGGCTGGGCTCCGCGTGGGCTGCGCCGTGTGCGGCGACGCGGTGTCTGGCGATGCCGTTGTCGGCGAATCGGTAATCGGCGTCTCCGTGTTGGGAGATATGGTGGGTTGTATTGTTTGCGGCGCTACGGTGGCGGGCGCGTTCGTCGTAGGCGATAGACTGGTTGGAGATGAGGTGGTGGGCGTTTCGCTTGTTGGACCATGTGTGGGTGGTGCGGTGATTGGTGATCGTGTCGTGGGCCACGTCGTTGACGGGGATACCGTGCTTGGCATTATAGTGGTGGGCGTGCTGGTCTCGGGCGTGCTTGTTGGGTGCGCGGTGTTGGGGGGGGCAGTGGTGGGCGTCAAGGTGATGGGCGTCGCAGTCACCGGCTCTTGCGTGGGTTGCGCGGTGTACGGGGAATCGGTGACGGGCGCGGTGGTACTTGGCGATACGGTGTTGGGCGCACGCGTTGGATGCGTTGTGTACGGCGAGTCGGTCGTGGGGGGTGGTGTCATCGGCGGATGGGTGACGGGGCCGACCGTGACCGGCGTGTTGGTCGTGGGCGGTCCCGTGTGTGGGGACGCTGTTGTGGGCGTTCGCGTCGGCGATGGCGTGGGGAAAGCGTGCGGGCTGGCCGTGCGCAGATCGTGATGCGGGAACGCGGCGTCGAGACGCTCGATCGTTGTGGGGTACGGCGTGACGCGCGTGGATGGAAGCAGCGTGCTGATCTGCGTGGTCTCGCTGCCCCCGTACGTCACCGTCACCGCTTCTTCGTGGTGCATATTATGAAATATCGTCATGGGAGTGTCCCTTAACATTTTGATCGTGCTAACGGCGTGCGCGTCCAGGTCCGGATACGTGCAGCTGAATTCGACCACCACGCTCCCTGGGTAGATGTTGTGCGCGACGAAGTTCGAGGTTCTGCCGTTTACGACGTGTAGCGATTGCCGCATGCTGTCGACGAGGCGTGACTGGTTGATGGCGGTGTCGTAGTCTTGCCAGCGAAGATCCACGAACTTTACAGAGGCGTGCACCTGTACGGGCACGCCCGCGGCGTTCGGCGGATCGGTGACGATCGGCACGACGAGTTGCGGATGCATAACTACCGTCTGCGTCTGCATCACCGATTCGTCCGTTGGCGCCTGGTTGTCTTTTCCGGTGTCGCGCGTGGCCGCGATGACCGCCACGCATATTATGATCGCCACGAGCAAGGCGCCCGCGACGAGGTACATGATCGTCTTGGACGTCGGAGTGTCGAGTTTCCGTATCCATTTGGGTGTCGCGTCCTTTGACGGCGCGTCGTTCGGCGCAGAATTTGCACGCGCCTCGACATCTTCGAGAGGGTATCGCAGATTGATGTCGCGGACGTGCAAGCGTTTGTGTTTACCGCGTTGGTGTTGAGGTGTATATCGAGTATCGTACCGGACACGCATCGTCGCTGATGTTTACGACGGGTGAAAGGTTGTGGGTATATATATATACGTATCCTGCCCGTGTAAGATTCGCCGATCGCGCGGAGGCATGATAAACGGCGCGGATTGTACCAGTCGATGTATGGGGTGCATAATGTAGACGTCCCGTCACGGGACGCAAACGCGCAAGCCCAACGACTGGCCCTATCTATGTGTTCATACACCACAACCGGCCAGCACGATATAGGACAGAATCGAGTTTATGCACACTGGTATGAGTCACAGAACGTTGAGTCATCCCTCATGGCAATCGACGCGCGTAAGAAACGGAAACGTAAGGATGGACACGCCGCGTGCGTTGAACTACCCCAAACAGAACTACCACTGTTACGCACCGCAACACGCGCGTCGGATGGAACGTCTTTTTAACGCGCCCGGTGAGGTGGCGGCGCAAAATAATGCTTTCGATCTTTTGACGCAGCGCACCCCGACCACGACGGTTCTGTTCGCCGTTTCGCTATTTGCGATCGTGTTCGTTGTGATGTACTCGATGCGCTTTCTACCCAGTTACTACTTCGATTTGTACTCGGACGACGTGCGGTTTTTCGACGCCTACGTGATCGACGACGTGTACAAATCGTTGGTGGCGCTATCGTGCACCACGTTCCTGACCGGTATTAACGTCTACGTCCGGAGAAAGGTTTTATCGTGGCAAATAAACTACCTCAACTCGCCACACGTTCCGCGTAAAGATCTGGACTCCGACGCGCGGATACAATGCACGATGATGTTGCACACGGTGTTTCTGTCGCTTTCCAGCGCGGTCACGCTTTTTTTCATGTTTTCCAATTTCTGGTTCCTCATGGCACAGACCGTAGGCACCATCGTGGTGACCGCTATCATGACCGGACGGTTCCTGTCCGAAAAAGAAAACGCCGCCGACTGTTTTTCATCAGACGAGGACGACGCAACTGAGACTGTACACGCACCGTGCACGAATGAGGCCTATGTGCGCACATTAAAAGCGGCCAACACGGGTGCACGAAGGGTGCTGCGCGTATAAACCGAATACCCACCAAGACGCATCATGCACTTGTTGCTACACAAGAGAATCGTCATCACAAACTCCGTCGTCATCGAACAACATTTGCCGATCAAGTCGAAAGCGGGGTCGCAGGCTCAATCTTGCAGCGACCGCGGCGTATGCTCGCGCACGCAAGAATCCATGGCTGAGAACGACGTGTCGTTTGGCGACAGCACCGCTACCGTGCACGAGTCGTACTGGATGCGCCATTTTGACTTTGAGACCAGCTGCGCCGATAGCTAAACACCCCTGTTTCGAAACAAAAATAAAGAAAGCGCACAGACGGTTTTGTATTATTATAATATCAATGTTGATGGACGAGTGCCCAGTGAGGTTCGATGCGACGGTGGTCGTGCACCACGTCGTACGCAGGTAAACCCGGCCTGCTCGGATGGGGCAAAATCAGCCGCTGCATCCGTAGCAAAACGAGCGCGCTTGCACATCCGAAAACGCCGGTGACGAACGCGAGAAGCGCGTTATCGCATATTTCGCGAAGGGCACCCCGCGCGCACAGGCGCGCCAGGAATGCGACGTCGTCGGCGGTATTTTCGATCGCGCGACTGATCGCTGGCAGCAGCAACGCGTCGTCTTCGGAAACATCTCGTATGCGCTCGCAATCCACGAATTCGGCGGACCACGCTCTCTGGTCTCCGTCACGGTCGTTACACACCACGCTTCGCAGCCGCTGCGCCTCCAAGCGCTTTCGGATTATCCCCCTGTGTTGCGTGCGATAATGCTGCGTGAAATGTAACGTGAGGTCAATCAGGGCGATGAAAGCGCACGCAACTGTGAACAGCGTGCTTATCGAAACCCAGCCCCGACCGAAGTTCGGCGTATGCGCGATCATGCGCAACGGAATGTGAAGCGCGCGATAACGTTATTACTTGTACCGTATATTTATACGTTTTCGGTTTTATTTCCAGGTGCCGTTTTATATTTCTCTTGCTCGCATCGGGTGTATAAGGCACGTGCGCCCTCCGTGCGCCGTATGCACTCTTGGAGTTCAGATTGGGACGTTTCGTAGCGGCGCTTCGCCCGTATATAACCTGCATACCGATCCTGCACTCGCGTCTCGTAGAACCGGCACGCGTTGAACGAGCTTGACATGGCTCCTGTAATATTTTGAATCTCGTGATACATCCTATTCAATCCGTCGTTATCAAATTTCCTGGTTTTGAAACAATTCCTAAAAGAATACGTGCTCGAGGGGAAGTCGTACACAGTGACGACGTCGAGTGCTAAACATCTACCTGTGTATTCCGTAAGACGCGTATCAATGCTTCGCGTGTTTGAATACGTGTTAGGTAGGACCATAAATCCAGGACAATCTTTCTGTGAATCAAAATGCGTCATGCGAATGAAAGTGGGGTGGTAAGTGCCCACGAAGTCGCGCAGTGATTGGTAAGTTTTTTGTGAAAAGGCAACCTCCAACACCACATCCTCGTAATGGCGCTCCGCTCCTACAATCCACCCTCGGATCGTAGTCTCCACGCTCTCATTGTGCACAGTTTCAGGGATAACCCCCTCGGCTTCTAACCACAGTCTTTGTTGACCATCGATTATTTTATTCCACAAGGATAGCATGATGTCCTTCAATGCCGTGCCGTCCTCGTGTCCGCAATCGAAGACCGAGTTATTTACCGGGGTTGGAAACTTCTCCGTGACCATGGTTACAGTATTGTCGAGCGTGCACTCAGTATTATTCTGTCTGTAAAAGACGCAAGGCCTGTGTATTTACATGGCAAATTTCGGTGGGTGATTACGCGTATCTATAAAAAATTAAAAAATAAAAAAGAGACACCCGTGTACGGGATGCGTGGCTTTGTGAGTCCTCATGCCTGCGCGTATCTAAATTACAAATTACGTAAAGTTGAAATTTCGTTGTCGCTGAACCTATGTTCATAAGCCTGTCCTACAAAGAGGACATACCATTGCGTTATTATTTTCTAAAGCATGCACGACAAAAAGTTTAAAGCATAATTCATGAAATACATGTTGGCAGTTGCGTGGCTTGAACTCATAATACGGTGTTATCTTCTCAAGACAAATACAACAGTTGTCCGATTCCGATCGCATGTTTTGAAAAAATGACAAAGGAGAATTTTTTTTAACCTTTGATGCGCGTATTTCATTTAGTAGCTTTTTAATATTTGTTTGGTGTTGGTCGATAGGAAACATCTGGTCGTATACGTCTCTAGATACAACACAAATCAACACGATGTATATAGCTAGTTCAAGAGACTTAAGCGAACAGTGTAATATAACAATCCAAATCCACAGAGCAAGTGTCATTATTGAAAGTGATACAATTTTACGGACCGTTGTTGCCCATAACTGGTCCATGTTAGGCATCTCGAAACGTAGATTTTCGTTAGGTGTTGCCCCTGTACCATTTAGTATTTCATTCTTCGCCAACTTCGATTTGATACGTTGCACTCTGTCGTGTAGTAAGTTCACATTGGCGCATAAGGCATTATAGTGAGAACCCAACAAAATGTTTTCATCATCCAAACATGTTTTGAACGCTTGCATCACGAAATCAAATTCATCTGTAGAAGACTCGCATTTCTCATAGGCTTCCTGAAACACCTTACTTAATACTTCAATATCCGATAGCTCGATCGGTTTCTTGCCTTCCATTATCGATACAAACGTATTTTGTATTTCCTGTGCGTCCTTCGTGAGCGGTACCGGCTCGTCCACGTGCGGCAAAATTTCACACATTGACATTTTTATCTGGCAACGGGTGTATTTTGTACTGTACGCGTATCTATAAAAAAGACACCCGTGTACGGGGTGCGTGGCTTTGTTGGTCCTCACGGCAAAATATCACATTTTTACCCGTGGCATCAGTGGGCGCCGGTGCAACTTTAACGATAGACATGTTCTATCCTATGTTACCACTCGTACACACAAGAAGCTTATGTATTTATACCAGTAATGTTGTTGTATACCGCACCAAAGTTTGCACGCGAATCAAGTTGCCGCTATTTTTACGTAAACTGCAAATATGACAACTAAAGTTTCACGTCACAATACGTAAATTTAAATAGCACAGTGTCTAACCGCCCAATACGTGGGCTAACGTCGCATACGGTCCGACCGACCTCCAATGTGCCACGGCACGTGCATATTTCTATCCCAAGCATTACGCAGACAGATGAGTAGCTTTTCAAAACTCGCGTATCGCGCTCACGCAGGTTTGTGCGCGCGCTCATGCGCGACGATATTGTGTAACGCGCAATTTCGTTTTTACTCGACACGTGCAGTCGCGTCTGCATCTTCGCTACGACACGTTCGTCTGTTGCACGGTATACACCCAGCTGCTTAACGTCACTTGACCCACCACGGATCGGTGTTCGTTATCGTCCCACGCGGGAGCGCGTTCCTCCAGCAGCGCGCCTTGCAGTTCTCCATCCACGCGCGTTTGCATCTCGTAGAGTGTGGTGCCGCATTCATTGCAGTGAAGTTTGTAATCCTTATGCAAAACCGAAATCACGTTTTCGGCGACCTGCAATCGCGATTTGAGCTGTTCCCGTTTCGCGTACGCATCTCGGGCTACCGCCTCGCTGTGCGCGAGCGCGTCCTGCAGCATGACATAGTTCTCGTGCATCCGGTGATGATCGTCGTCCAAGTTTGCGTGAACGTGGTCTCGCAGGCTGAGGGCGCTCTCTCGCTCGGTCAGACGCATCGCCAGGTACGAAAAGATGATTCGCACCATCGTACGGCACGCGTGCCATCCGCGCATTTGCTGACGCCTCCACACGCGAAACGCGCGTCGTGTCCGCATCGTGTGCACAGCGAGCTTCAACTGGCGGCTCCGGCGCTGGTGTAGCTTATCGGTCGCCACGTGCGCGCGCCACGCCACCAAACACACGCGACGCACCATGTAGCGTTCGCGGTACAGATGCGACCGTGCACGGACCTGCATCACTCTGCGCAGAGTTTCGTTCCGATGTCGTAGAAACGCGTTCCACACCAATCGCAACGCGCGTTTGCGCCGGTCCGCGCGGATGACGCGCTTCACATGCGTCTCGTCCCCGCGGTCGCGTTGCAGGCCCGCAATCTGCGCGTGTATGCTTTGCAAGTACTGCAAGGTCACGTTCGGATCGTTCGCAGCGGCAGCGTGATCGTACGGCACGGTCGGTTGATAATACACCGCTTGTGGTACGCACTGCACGTATTGCGCGGGGGGGTAGACCGAAAAGCTTTGATCGTAACCCTGCATAGCTATCGATCGTTGCGCAGTAGCATGCACCACTACAGACACGCCGGACGGCGGCTGTTTACCTGTATATATAGCCGATCCAGCAACTCACGCTGCGGACGCGCGATGGGGCTCAAGAGCACCTGTTGCTCTTCGGTTGTCGTGGTGTTTCTGGGCGCTGTCATATTCGCGTACCCTGGTGTGATGTCTCTTATTCTCTCCTCGATCCAAAGCAAAAATACGCTCGCACCGCCGCTGTATGACGTGAGCTCGCTGCGAGCCATCCCGTACCGTGCAACCTTCGCGGACGCAGCGCGTTATACGCATGCACCATCGCATTTCCAGACACGGAGCCCTCGCACCGCGATGCCGAATCGTTCGCCGACCGACGCGCCGGTCACGGTCGCCCCCACGACCCAACCGTCCGCCTCGAATAGCCTAACATCGTCGCCATTCACAGAAACCCCGACGACCTTAGCCCCCGCCACCGCATCACCCGCTACTTCACACCCCACGACGGTGTCGCCGACAGCCTCGCCATCTACGACGCCGCCGGTCGTGCGTGTCGATTTTGACAGCGTGACCGAGCCCGTTGACATCATCCTTAACCACAGTGCAACGACTGTCGTTCTGTATAGCGCGCGCAACGACACGGCGCACACGCTCGTGGAGCTGCAAAGCGAATGGGCGTACGGCAACTGCGTGTATATGCAAAGCAGCGGCAATCTGACAGAGCCTCGGGCGAACGCCTACGACATCGCCCTGACGGCGCCCGCGGACGGGACCGCGTATCGGTACATAATGGACACGTTGCACGGCGAGTGCACGAGTGGCGCTGGCCAATGCGCAGCGTGTCGACGCCTGCGAGTGGCGTGGCCCACGCACGTTACATCCGTCACGCAGATGCACCCCGTTTGCTCACGGAGCGACGTACCGGAGACCGGCGTGTTCAACGCGTCGCTGAACGCGGATGGCGTATGGCGAGCGTACTGGTTTCCGTCTCTGTGCGTCAACATGACAATGTGGCGAGTGAACGGTACGCATATCGACCGTAGCGCGGCGTGCGGCGTGGGACAAGGCTCGCTCTTGCATTCGGAGGCGCACATGGTCACCCACGACACCGCTGCACGCAGCACGGACAGCGCGGACGTGCCACACACGCTGTGCTACGAATGCGCCAACGGCTCCACGTGTGCCCTGGACGCGATTTTGGTAAACAAGTTGTGAGGGTGTGCAGAAATTGAAAAATAAAGTATAGATACGAATCCTTACGTTCGTCTTGAAACAACACCACCGCGTCAAATAATGCGGATTGCACGTGCCTTCCACGGGCGCGACCGCCTCTGCGGATTGTTCGGCGTGCGTGATGCAAAGTACGTGAGAGGCGCGATCGACACAGTCAGATTTCTGACGATGCTCTGCAGATCGTATTTGGGTTAGCGACGGATCAGGATATATAGGACACCGTGCCCCCTCGTAGCGTTGCAGTCGGCCATCGACGCGAGGGTTGACGCGGCGAAGCATCCTTTTAGTTACGCCCCGGACTTACCACTTGTGTCGTCTTTGACGCGCCATTTCGTCAAACAACAAACTGTTTCCATTCTCATTAATAATCGGGTCCGCCGTAATTTAGGAACGCCTCGACCCACTCGTTGTGCAGCACGTCCCGCAGTTCGGACAGTTCGGCTGGTAGTATTAAGTCGGTGCTGCACAGCACGTCGTGACACAGCTGAAGCGCGCAACGCAGCTCGTGCATGTGGCACGATCCCGTACGTGTAATATCTTCGCAACTCATTTCCCGATCGATCCATTCTATGATGGTCGGCAGGCGCACGCGCTCGCACACGCACACCGCGACGATGATGTGATGAGCCGTGCGCGCGTTTTGCGCACGCCCCTCCGGCTGATGCAGCCCCGAATCCCGAATAACTGTTTCGGCGTACCGAACCAACGACCGCGTTCGCGCACCGGAGGCGTCAAACTCATCAGCGTGGGCACCGCGCAACAGACGTCGCAAAGTCAAAAACAGGACATGCATCTTGTGATACATCGTAGCAAACGAAAGTTACTTACGGCGTAGCGCGTGTCGTTGGACGATTCATAATCGGCGGTCCGTATATTTGTAATCGTCTCCCGAAACGGTACCGGACCGTGCCATACCTTAAGATGATACCCCGATATTTGCCATTCAGTGTGGTGGTATACATACACGTGCGCGCGCGCGCAACATGCTCACACGCTATGCGCGTATTAGAGTTATTCTGCGGTACAAAATCGGTAAGCGCGTGCCTGATTAAAAAGTAAAAAACCATCGACGTTGTGTCGTTGGATATCGCCGCTAAATTTGAGGCGACCGTGACGGTCGACATACTTAAATGGGATTACACAATATACCCCCCGATGTATTTCGATGTGGTATGGGCGTCCCCGCCCTGCACTCAATATTCTAAGGCGCACAGACGCGGAACACGAAACCTGGCGCACGCGGACAAAGTTGTGCGACGCACGCTAAAAATAATCAAATATTTAAAACCGACGTGTTGGTACATCGAAAATCCCGCAGACGGCGGTATGTTGCAGCACCGCGCGTTCATGCGCCCGTTGGCACGATTCAAACTGACGTGCTGCTATTGTCGGTACGGATTTTTGTATCGGAAAAAAACGAACATTTGGACGAACAAACCCGGTTTACAGTTGAAGGTGTGCAACGTCACGACGCCGTGCAAGGCGAAGCGTGCACACGGACGGCACGCGTGCACCGCGCAGCGATCGCGAAGTTCGCGTGCGAAACATGGTGACGGCGTGCGCCGCACCGAAACTGCCTACAAGATACCAAATTCGCTAATAAAGCAACTTATATAGCGCAGTTGCTCTCGTCACATCTACGCGTGGTCGGCAAAGTCCGCATCCGGCATCGGCCAAAAGACAATTTCGATACAAAGTTTTCAAGTATTTTTTTACTTCGATGCCTTCCGACCCCTAGGACGGTTTTACGAAGCATTTTAAACGAGCGGTTCATGGAGGTACGTGTTACAAAAAATATGGAGTGCGGTCGGGTGGAGTACCTACGTTAGCGTGGGGTAGTGCGGAGTATTTCTCAATTACCACCGCCACAGTATGCGTATGGACTGTTAAGTATTAATCATCGCACAGAAATCCACACGCTTTACTGACACGCGTTTTCTATTTTTAGGTTCCCCAAATGCAATAGAAAGTTGCTCGGGCGTAACGTAATAGTAAAATTGATATTTTTTTACGGATAACGAAGATGCACGCATATAAGTATACTTGTACCTATATCACAAATTATTTTAATGCTGTCGGTACCGTCGATGAGGTCAAATGCGCTCGGTGCGTAGTATATATACATATACTAACAAAAACCTATGATACAATTGTAACGCGCAATAAGGAAAAATGTCCGTCGTGCTTTGTTCGCCTACCAACAAAAAAAAGTCAGCTGCTGAAAAGGCTGCTGCTAAAAAGGCTGCTGCTAAAAAGGCTGCCGCTGAACAGGCTGCCGCTAAACAGGCTGCTGCTAAAAAGGCTGCTGATGCAGAAATTGCTAGAGCAGACGCGCGACGAATCCGGGCGGAGGAGAATAGTCGTAATGCCGATCGTGACCGTGACCAGATAACGAACGGTATTGTTGGAGCGCTCTCCGACGGCCTGGAGGTTTTACGACTGAGTAGACAAAGAAACGTAAAACAAGCAGAAATCTTTTTGCGCTGGTTCCTTTTATATTTCTGCCTAACTTTCGATTGCGCGCACAGCAAAGCGGTGTATGACGCATTCAAAGATTTTAGATGGTGCATTATACACGGCATAAACCGCGATCCGCTCGTGATTCCCTACGTGGTAACCAAAGAAGGTTTGGAAGCAATAGATTTTGCGAAAGCGCATATTACACGTGTGGAAGCATCCATTTCAGAGCATCTGCGTGATACACCCCCCGATAGTATTGATACTGTCCACCGCGTTTATTTGGATCTCACGTACGCCTTGCTCGAACCCATTAACGACTTGTACTTGCTCAAGCACCCTGCTGTGCCCAAGAAACCGTTCCAAGTAACTAGCCAGTTTTTAATCGACTTGCATTCGATCGTAACTTTTACGGCCGATGTCGTAAAAAAATTCGACAGTCTCTCGAATGTAAATCCCAACATGCTTTACACTTTGCAAATGCCCCACCCCCTACACAACCCGGGATTACGAGCTGGAACGGTAGATTTTACCCGTAAACGGGTGTATGGGAGATTGATGGATAATAACTCTATTTTGCTACGTGAAAATGCTATTTTGTACAGTCGAACGATGCACAAACTGTGCATGTTGGTGTTAAAGCCTTTGTTTGGTAAGACCACAAGCATGACCGCGCTGTTCGTACGGGCGTATTATGATAATTTACGCCGCTTACTAAATACAGAATCAGATATTACCATCCACGAAAACCGTGGATTACTTGCTATAGACAACTTCCGGTTATCTTTTAACAAAAAGCTTACCTTCGAACAAACCTGGACTCCTGATTTCCTTGAACGTGAATTTCAACCCTTTCTCGAACATGTCGTACGTGACGTGATCGAATGCGCAGGCGAAAACTATACGATAGCTCCATCGTACAATTACCAATTCACCCTGACGGCTGTCACTCTGTTAAAGACTATCTTGAACACGCTTCACGTTCTTGCGGTAATGCGTATGGAGGTCAATTCCGTTTGTCGTACGACGACCGTGTGCTTACTTAATCTGATCAACGCCTACGGTTTGTATAAAAATGTACTGGATTGGGACATAATGAGGATACCTAAGTCAGCTTTGGAATGCTACCTCGACATAAAACAGGGGGCTGCGCACTGTCAACCGGCGCACGCGTATTTTCATGCCTCGCTTATGATATGGGCCTGCAAGAGATTGGATTACAAAGTGGTAGAACCAGCGTATGACGTGGATACGTTGGCGAATACGAAATTTGGATTGTACTTTTCTTTGGATTCTTCCGAAGATTACGACAAAACCGTTCTGATAGTCACCCCAGACGTCCCCGATGCCCCGAAGCACGATATCAACGACCCGTACGATATCATACTGGGGTGTAACTCGACGTCCAATGCTGAGTTTGTGATAGCAAACAGGCGTCTCTTACGGTACCCACGCCTTCTCAAACGCGCGCAAGAACGAACTCAGTTGAACCTGTACCTTGCCCTGTTTTACTCGTACAAGGAGAACGGCAAGTTACATAAACCCTTGGCCACCGCTGTGGTCGACGCCGCAACAACAGGTGATTACATGATTTGCGCAAAATGCGACACCACCTTGCGAGGCGAGGCGTTCAGCAACGGTAAGGCTGTCGTACCGAATGAGCGCATGAACCAGCCCTGCTTAATCGATGGCAAGGTAACGAGACCTAATGCTCACTTGAGCGAGTCGGGCCCGGTCCAAACCGTTCCTATACCAGCGTACCGCTGCACCATCGATCACCTGGCGTATTTCTGTGGTTTCTGCTTAGCCGAAGACTCAAAATGCCACACAAAAAGCGACGTGCTCGTGTGGTGGTCGGGGGACGGCACCACCACGGTGGACGAGAGCGTCAAGACAGCAAACCAGTCGTTGATAAAAAACGCGAAGTGGAATAACGAAATTCAGACGCACTATTTCGCAGACTTAGCTGTGGTAAATCATGGTAACCTCACTCTACTCGGTGTAAAACCAGGGAGCGCGCTTAAAATCTTCGATAGCTGGACTGACCGAGATACCGATTTGGACCGACTGTACCGTTGTATATTTAGAAGCGATACGTCCAACGGAGACCCTTATCCTACAGCGCTGCACACGAACGAATTGCACATCACCGTGCATCACGATGCTACGATCACGGATATGGTGGATACGCATGACTGGAAAAACGCGTTCTTCGTGCGCGATAAGAAGAATGAGTTTGCGGTTTTCCAAAATAATCGAAAGTACTTTTTCGTGCTAACAGGCGACTTGTACTTCAGGACCGATGAAGGGATAATACAGTTGCCGCCAAGCAAAACGCGCCCAAGGCACCGGTATCATATAAGTCTGGCATCCATCGAAAAGCCTCAGGTGCCTGACATACCCTTGGATTTGACACAACTGCTTAAAGAAACGGAGGAGGAGGATGAGGCGGAGGGCTTTGCCGCTCTGGCGGAGATGTTAAGAACTACTCAGCGTACAACTGCAACTTTGAGAATGCCCACGCCACGGGAGGACGATACAGCTATTCCGCCTGTACCATGACGTTCACATCGTGTATAACATGTCGTGTATAACATCGCCAGACGTCTACGCCGCCGTCCGCGAACGTGGGAAGTTCTACCGGCGCAGGGTCGTCCAAAAGCGTTGCCTGAGTTTCCACTCACGGGTACTCCTTTTTAAGGTTTACTCCGTGTATAATTTATTGATTAAACCTCTCATTTTTTCTAAATCCTCAACTTCCTTGAAGGCCTCGTTAGGAAGCTTATGTGTTATCACAAAAAAGTGAAATGTTGGACATATAATATGATCCTGCAACCCTTTAACCTCGTTCATCGCCGCAGAATTCAGTTCACGTAGAACCACTTGTGATCTGACGTATTCCTTCATAAAATTAATTAATGCATCCTTGAGGTCCGGAAAATTGTTTCGTAATTATACAAATTTCCACATATAATACGTATCGTTTTGAGTTTGCGCTGCGTTGGCTGAGTTGTAATATTTTTTGCTGCAAAATTGATCCGCAAGTTACAGTTGCATTTTATCAAACTTACCAACATCATACCCCCCGTACATTTGGTTGACCATTAATTTTGCGTAGTCGCCTAAACGTTCGTCGTAGGCCGGTCGGATAATTTCGTCTATATTGGCTGGTGGGATATTTCGGAAGAAGTTCACAGTTAGGTTTTCTGTTTGAGTGTTTTCTACACGTTCATCACTTTTGCGTTTGGTCATTTGAAATTTTTTGCGAACGCGTCTAGCAGGTCGCGTTCCGTATGTATGAGAAATATGTATGGGATTGCTATTATCAAGGATCTCATCTGTCTGTAGTTCGTTCGTTTCGTTCATGGTACGTATTCTTTGTACAGACGAATTCGACGTATAAGTCCACGTTACGTGCGTTGTGAAAAGTTTTGTGTGTTCCAAATTCAAAACAGGTCCGTAAGAAGTTATGTCTTCATTATTGCTCACAGGTTGAGACAGATCTTTCATTAAATCGAAGATCGAATTTATCTCCATGGAACCACGGTACACCTCGATTTTAAGGTCGTAAACTTCCTTTTCGTTGCGCGGTTTTGGTGTTTTTATATACGCGTACTGTGAACCGGCTGAGAGCACGATCCAGTAATACATGTAATCGATTTTCTCGGTTTGCAAGTCCGTATCCGCACGGTATTTTTTGTGGGCCACGTTAGGATAACTGACGTTAGGGTTCCATATACGACTGTCATCGCATTGCGGAGTGGGTAACATCTGCCACACTAAATCATTGTGGCCATCATATTTTTTCCTAACTACACTTCGCAGTTGTACCAGTATATACAGGTTGTGTTCTAAGTTTGATCCTTGAGTAATGGTTATGTAATCGCTCACGTGCTTTACGTCGTAAACTGTAGCGGTAATAGTTGTATCCGTGAGATATAACGGTTCTAGTAGCTGCAAATTAATACCATCACACGAAGTTGTGTGTAGGCTGGAGCCAATCGCGTTTGTATCACGCGTATCTACACGTAGCATGTAATTATGGTTTGATTCAATCGGTGCAAATTTCGGATCATCGCTTGCTAACATGGGTACGATCTCCAAAACGTACTCTCGATTGTCGACAAGGTGTATGATAAGACAATTATTGTGTCTTATAAAATGTAGGTCTTTAACACTGGTATGACCTCGCATGTTCAAATAATTAAAAATGTTGTTCACGGTTTCATCTGCGCACGTAACTTTATAGCTGACGCAATTCGTAAGGCGTGGCACCAATTTTATAGTTTTGTAGGCATAAGCACTCAAATTTTCATTTTTGTAAAGATGGCGTATTGTATCGGTTAAAACATTAAATCGATAGGTGTTTAGCAGTGAACAATTATCTAAGATTTCCTTGCTTTCGTCAGAGGGTTGGCAACTGTAAGGTACTACGATTTCAGAATCCTCTAAAAGCAGATGCGCGTAGTACGTTGCTATTTCCCAACAATTACTCGTATTTTGTGCCTTCACTAATCTATAAGACACTTCGTGATAGCTATTGTTTACTTTAAAATACGCATGATCTCTGCTTGCTAAATGCGTGTAAACTATCACCTTGATCGGTAATTTTGAACTGGTGTGCGGAAAATAGGCATACAACATTTTCATAAGCGGCTGTATAACATTTATAAAGTAATGGCTGAGTTTCTTCTCCCTATCTAATTTGTTGCTCAGGTCGTCGATTGTATGAGCTCCGTGATTAAAGAGAGTTAAGGTGCGTTTATCCGCGGTGTGACGATAATGTGCCATAACAATGTGCTGACCGCCACGAATAGAAAACGGAAACAACAAATTATCGTATTCTGACTTTTGAAAACTCTCTTGGGCGGATTGAATTACCTCTTGGATACTACTTGTTAATTTTTTTACAATTTCCGGCATATTTCCGTCAGATACTTTTGTATTACCGTATGGTCCGTAATTCATCTCCCCATTAATCCCAGATATGAATACAAGCTTATTGATGACATTCGACACCGATAGCATGTTTATTTCTTTACCTTCAAGTAAGTATTTAAGCTCCATTGCGCCGATTTCATAGGATGTCCATTGTAATGTGCGTTTGCTGTGGACGTCGTTGCTAATACCTTTCTTGAACGTGATGTACTGTTTGAACAACCAGGAAATCGGCGACACTCCAATTTTAGGAATAATATAACCTACGTCAATAATGTCGTTTAGCCAATAATGCAGATGAACAACTTTCTCAGTAACAAAGTAATTTAAAGCAAGCATTACTTGTTTGAATCGAAGCTCCGATAATTCTGGATCCAAACTGAGTTTTGATGTTATCTCACGCGCGGCCAGTGCCAAAACGCAAGAATTTTGCTTTATAAATAATTGTAACGCGGTTAGCAATTCCGTCACGTTATATTTGCTTACCGCAAGCGGTATGGGCATTTCCATCGCTTTAACCGTTGACAGTGCAACATGCGTATCGGCATGATATGAAATGAAAGACATATCTGCGTGTAGAAAATAAAAGCTTATAAATCGACAAACTTACTTACAGGTGATGCATTTATATGTAGTTACCGCTACGGTATCAGGGTTTTTAGGGATTTTTTTTGAATGTGCAAATTGACGAGCGTACAGCAATTGACGTTGTATGTGCTGCAAGAATATTGCTCGCGTACTCAACTTTTCAGCAACCTCAACTGCATCCCTAACAAACCCTCACACATGTATTTATACTGCATGTCATGCGCAGTTGGTTGTGCACTATACATTACCCAACGTACAAAAAATCAGCACGCGCGCACGATTCTACCATCGCATGCTTGACCTCCACAGAAAAGCGATTGACACCAAATAATGAAACGTTGAACATATACAGTTACCCGTCGGTCCGCGCGTGTAAAGTTGTCACTGGAAAAGAAGTATTGGCCTGTGTGTATAGGAATCGGATTGGCCCGCGTTAACGTGGCGATCGCCTTACCGCGTACTTCAAACTAATTTGTAATCCACCAACGCGTACGCCAACGGCGACCAAGTGCTGTAAGCTCGCGACGTCGTCACCAACGACCACGGCGCCTCGTGAATACCGCAACGGCGAAACACCGCGCCTTGAAACCGCCGTTCCACCAGTTCTATGAAGCTTTTACACTCGTCCCGGTCCATCTTAGGGTGCGTGTCCTCGAGAACCAACTTCGCGTACGCGTGCATCGCGAGCGCATCCGTGGCCTCGTCTATCAAGGGACCCTTTATTCTTTCGCGCACCTGCTTCACGGAGGATCTGGAAAAACGATAAAAACTTTCGGAGTTGTAATACTCGTCGCGCACGGCCACGCGCTGCGCCTTCAACGTGGTTGCGGATTCACCGCCTCGAGTTGGTTGCGCCTTGGCCTCTGCGCTGGGCTCCGCCGTGCTCCGCACCGCTTGCGACAGGGCCGTCCAAAAACGTACGTTAAAAACGCGCTGCAACGTCAGGTCGTACCGTCGGAATGTATCGATGGTAACTCCGCGCGCCGTGTGCGCCTCCGTCGAGCCGATCATCAGCAAGTTGGCGCAAACCGTATCGATATCGATCTCGGTGAAGGGGTCGACGTGTTCACCCTGAGTCATGCTAGTTGACAACACCGCCTCGCACGGATGGTGCACGAAAATGTTTTGACCGCGGCCACGGTTAATAAACAACACGCCGCGCACGACGCGTGTGACGTAGTACGCGGACGTGATATCGTGAGCGCCCGTCAGGTGCATCGTCAGGCGTTTAAAGCTGTCGAGTTCCATCTGGTCAATTTCCATCCACATCAATTTGGCTAGCGCGGCGTTTGTGGCGCTCGCGATAACGTCGGCCGTGATGGGCACCGGATCCATTGGTTTCGACTGATTCACAGGCTTGCAGTGTCCACCGAGAAAACGTGCGGGTGTTGGGCGGTACTATAAGTTGGCGGCAAGTCACGACGCAGCCGAGCTAAGCCACCGGTCCCGTCCGCAGGTACTCCAACTCGGTACGTGCCAAAAGCAACTTCCGATCGCACTCCTCTCGCGCCGTCCGACTGCCACCCGCTTCCGGGTACACCGTGATGCGAGCGGAATTGACTCGTAGAGCTAACGCCATCCAATCGAACGCGTCCGCACAAACGTACCCGGTCGCGATCTCCAGGTTTAGCTGCGGCCAGTGCACGTCCTGCGAGATCTGATACGTAACACGCAAACTGGGATACGGCGATACGCGCCAGCTTGGATCGCTCAAATCCAGACCCACCACGCAATCGGGAACGCAGTCGCGTCCGCTCCACAGCACTTCCAACATCGCGACGCGATGCTCCTCCTCGTGAAAAATGTTCGGGGGCACGCCGGTAACGAGCTCGCGCAGACTGTGTACGCTAACCACCCGCGCGTCGAGTCCGATGAGATCGTTACGTAGCCAACAGCCCGCCACCACAGCGCTGGTGCTGCACGCCGGACTCGCGGTGTCGCCCAGCTGTATCGTGATCCCGGTTGCGCGCGGCACATCGGCGCACTCCACAACGACGCGCCCGGACGTCAGCATCGCGGCGTATTCCATGAACTCGTTCTCGCTGCGGACGTCGCAGCATTCGCGGACGTAGCGGGCCAGGTGCGTATCGGCGTCGCCGTCTTTATAATGCAACCGCAACACGCTCGCAAAACGAAATTTGGACCGCACCAGCAGAGCTCTGCGCCACGTGTTTTCGCAGGTCCATCTGTTCGTGCATCGTATGTGCGTGCACGCCCCGCCCGGTGCGGTCGGCTCGAGGGTGTAGAGCGTCACGCGCAGCGCCGGGGTCCGCGCGTCCACGACAATAACGGGGCTCGCCTCGTTGGCGGTCAGCGACTGCAACATCTCGGTGGCGGCCAACGTCAGATCGGCGTACGACAACGGATCGCCGAACTCCAAAATCTTCCGCGACCCGCGCACGTCCGGGGCAACGCACGAGCGCGTGGTGCGCACCACCACCGCCTGCCCCAGCGTCAAACCCGCGCAATCCGCCTCGACATCCGCCAAGGATGGCTCCGGCGACGCGTGGGCGATAGATGCGGCGTCGTCTACAAATTGGGTGAGCGCTCGACGGGCCCAAGACGGCCAGTCGCTCGTTTCGTGCAACGGTAGAGCGTGCGGCTCGCCGCTGTCGCACACCGATAACGCAAACCGCAGATGCTCGCTGCCGCGTACGACTCGCGGATTTTGGTTGCGTGTCGTCACAAACCACCAGAGCATCGCGCGTGTGCCATACTGCAGGGCGAATTGCAGATGCGCTGCAGGGGTGTCGCAATCGCGCAGGTAGATCCACCCACCGGCGATGCACGCGTCCAATGCACGCACGAGACATCGTATGAAGTTGTCTTGTTTCCAACGCGCGGCCTTCTTGCGCGCGTCCAACAGCCGCCGCATTCCCACTCGCGAATCGTTACACGGGGCCAATTCCAGCACGCGCGCCCGTTGCGTTTTGTTGCACGCCGCGCGACGATGCGCCTCGCAGATCGCGACCAAGCAATGCATCAGAACCTTTGAGGTAAAAGGTGCGTCCGGAGCGTCCGCGCGGACCGCGCGTTCCGTCTTTGCGTCGATCTCGTACGCAACCAGCGGGTGAGTGGTGGGAATGTTTGTGCAGCGCACGTCGCGCACGACGCGCTTGGATCTGACGCGGCACACCGATTCGCACAATGTGCACGCGTGAGGCGCACAGCGATCGCACCGCAGGATCTGATAGGTCGACGCGCCGTCCACGATACGTTGCGCAAGAACGTGCCCGCGAAGCGTCATGGTGTTGGGCTGCTGGCGGTGCGAGTGCACGTGTGGCGCACCGACGACGACCGGAGTACAGGGCGATTCAAATTTACACAGCGACGGTTTGTAAACTTCAGCTCGACCGAAGCACCGACACTCAAAAATCTTAAGTGGTTTGTTAAAAATGTTATACGACCCAGTGGATTATAAAAAAAATAACCACGCCCCTGGGGCCTACGGTACGAGTACTGGTAGGTCCAGTGGGTAATAATGTGTCCAATATGGTATTTAACGTACGTGGCTCCCTCAAACTGCCACAGTAAAATCCTCAATTGGAGGCGACGTTCGTCATCCGGCCCAGAGTAGGCCCGGGGAAATTAATTTACTCATACGCCCGATGGGGAGCGACAAAGGAATGCATCGTATTTTGATCTCTGAAATCATGGACCGTCGGATTTGGTAAATTGCCACTGTTAAAAATAAACGAACCAGTTTAAGTTGTGCAGCTGCACTCCTCTCACGAACGCGTTGTGCCGAACCTATTTACGGCGTGGCGTCGACAGTGTTAATCAAAGCGAACTTTCTCTTACAGGTTCAAAAAAAAAATGGCGGCGCTATCAAAAGTTCCCAACTCTAACAAGGGTTCCGTTAATGTATTTGAAACGAGTTGGATGATAGAACCGGTGTCGTCTTTACTTCGGCCACGAGATACAGCTGTCCTTAGTTGTGTGAATAAGGCAACCTTGGTACATTACGTCAAGCATATCTTGTCAGAAGATTTTGAGGCCGTGAGTGCCAAGCTGAGGAACGCTGATGAAAAGCGTCTTATCGGCTATACGCAAACTGGTTCGTCAGTTGCCGAGCAAACAGTACTAGAATATAAGGTATTTGCAGCCGTGTGTGATATGGCACGCAGGGCTGACCCTATTCGTACTTTGAGCCGCGTAGCGCGTGTCGAGCTACCTGCGCATTATTTTTCTGATACCAACACGGCGCAGCTTGTCGAGGAGTATTTGTACCTTTACATTTTTAAACTAGATCAGCCCACACCGGCGTGCCTAAATTTAACAGCTGAGGTAGTGCCGTTTACCACCTTAGAAAAGGGGCCATTTCTTTTGTCAGAAGATGTACCCTGTAGTGAGCAACGTCAGGTTCTGCGCAAGAAAATAGTACAAGTGCTCTCACCTTGCGCGAGTAGCCTCCAAATGTTCATCGCTGATTTGCTCTGGGTGACTCTGGACGACTCCTGCGACCGGTTCTACATCACGGAAACTTGGTTTCAAAAAAACTTGTACGCGGGTACGTGGGCAACCTGTCATATGCGACGTACGTTGTTTTACTTTTGCGGTTGAAAAGCTGAAAACGTGTTTTCCTTGCAGTTATGTCACGAGCAACTACGTATTTTACCCGTCTGCGTGACATCATGGTCGGAGCTAAATTTCGTGAGCAAGTTCACGCGTTTGGCACAGTTTCACCGAAACTTTTTCCGGTGCTGTTAACTTTGGGTCCACTTTCATTCAATTTGGATAAGCGGTTAGTACCAGCCTTCGTAGACGAGAAGGATTTCATAAATTGCTCGGATACAGAAACGTACATGGCACAAGTCTGTATCAGTTTCGAGAGCGAACCGTTGTTTCAGGGCGGCTTGCCGAACGTTCAAGATGCACAAGAATGGTACCACGTGTGTGGCAAGTTGCACGCGCTGTGGTCGGATGTTTCTTTGGACGCGACGATTGTTGACCTGTTGGCGTCTAGGAACAAACAGTCGACCGTGGACAGCATTTCTATACGGCTAGAAATGTATCTGTCTCACACCCACTACGTTTTGGACCGGGTGTTTAGAAGCCAGGCAACTTCTTCACCAAATTGGGCGCAACTCTTTTGGTCATTTTTAACTGAAAAAAAGGTTCAGCACGGTTCTGCAATACAACCCGCGCTGCTGTGTGCACGCTACTGCTACAGCCGTCTTGAGGGTACGGAGTTTGGTTTCACGCCACCCGATACGGTCAGGCAGTGTCCCAAGGTGTACCTCGCTTTGCGTACGATGCTTCGTATTGGACTCTGTGGAGAAATAGTCCCCAAAAACCTGTGGTGCGTTACAGATGAGTTTTATGGAATTTTTGTTAGAACCGTCAGAGCTATCGGACGTGATTATTTTGAAAAGCATGCAGAAGCCAAAAGTGATCGCGAGATGCAGGAACGTGTCAAAACTGTTTTTTTGGGTTTGTAATTAAAGACTTCCCAGGCATATTAGCTTGAGGTAATTCCATAGTTTTAGTATTCCTGCAACCTCGTATTTTGTAAAAGCAAGTGCCAAAGTACCAAGCTTGCCGAACAAGTCTTGTTTGCGTCAGAAATGGTGAGTGGTGTGACACTCGTTGCAGTTCTTATGTGTTCTTCGACTTTGTGCTGTTGCCACGTTTGAAAATTAGTGTCGTAGGCCGAAAAAGCGTGGACACTTGTATTTTAAGGCCCATAAATATTTAACACCTTGAGTTCTTTGTAAAGTGTGTCAAACGTAATCACCGGTTCGTTGTACAGGCCTAAGTGGCGAAACCTAAAAACTGTTGACAGGTTATTGTGTGCGTACCTTATGAGGTCAACCTACGCTGATTTCAGGTACAGGGCGAGCAATTTCACTATGGTCAGGTTATACGCACGTGCACATATTAGAACAGCGGGGTGCTCAAACATTATGTTACCGAGTGCCTTAATAACTTATATAAACTAATAAAATTAAGCACCGTATAAACAGGTCCACATTTCGTGCAGCTATTGGTTGACCTGAACCTCTTATATTGTAAAAACGGACAAAGCCCTGAGTATCGCACAGGACCTACGCTCGGTTCGTGTGCAGCGCGAACAATTTCACTACGAACAAGATATAGGCACGTACACATATACAAAAGGCGGGGTGTAAAAAAATAATGTTACCGGAAGCCTTTATAACTAATAAATTATGTACTCACCAACTAAAGAGGTCCACATTTCGTGCAGCTACCGGTATACACTGTAACCTATTATATTTGTAAAAACAGACAAGCCTTGAGTATCGCACAGGTTGCGATTGCACGCTTTGTGGGAATAAGGGGTGTTCGCCGTTGAAGGTATAGCAAACTCGAAAAAATCTAGCAAAGACGAAGGTTACAGTTGGGATAACGTTTAGGACGTTTAGCCTTCTTTATCTTTCTCTGCAATGGCATCGATAAATTTAGCAAGTTCGGCTTCAAATTTGTCGTCTGCCAGTTTATGCTCCTCGCTTTTACGAGTTGCCGGCTGACCGACTTTGGTAGAAACCTGCGCTTCTGCAACAAACGCTGGTACTTGGGTGTTTTTCCGCGGTTTCTTATTTCTGGGTTTTGTCCCTTCTGTACCAAATTTCATTGACGGGTACGTCTCGTCGTGAATTGCCCAACAAGGCTTTCCGGCGGCCAGCTTCCAGCAAAACCCATTTTGCCGCAAATAGTAACAATGCTTTTGCTCGATAGACTTTGTACCTTTTGTCCAACCAAAAGAACTACTTCTTCGTTGTGGTTTCATGTTCAGCAACAATTTTTTTGCTTACAGTAAGTTAGCTGGTTTTGTGTAACTTTAGGGCGCTTTATACACGGAGCTTGCCGTTATGTTCTTATGGTATATCAGCGGGCAAATTACCTCTGTACTGTACTGCACTGTAGGTCGATACACCGTCGTGTGTATAGCCCGTGGTGCGCAGTCATGGGAGGTCTACGCGACCAAGTCAAAAATGGTATCGATTTTTTTTTATAACTCGACCGTCATAGAGGTATGAGGTCTCGACAGGTCCGGCTCCGGAAGCGGATCGCGTGGGCGCGCGCGCAAGCCGAATCAGATTCGCCGGGCGCGTGTCGACACGACAGTGAAATTGATGATCAACCCAGAATAGCTGCGGAGCACGGTCACCGTCACATTTGTCAAATTTAGTCAAACCCAAAATACAAACAAAACTTAAGAAGCGCGCTCGCTGACCTACAGTGTATTCACCACACGACCACGGTTTACTACAAAGTAGGTACGCGTTCTATTGGTAAAATAACAAAATACGCGTGTTCAAGATGGACATAAATAGTTATCCTTCGGGAACGATCGGGTTGGTACTTGATTGTCTACCGCAAGCGGACCGCATACACGCCACTCTCGCGTGCAAACTCTTTAGGGACGAGTGCGCGTACGACTGCGTTCTCATTTATTCTTTGGCCGAGAATGAATTTACAAAACCCTTCGGATGCGAGGATCGTCAACAGTCGTATTGTCTTATCGGGCGTGAGCGGTACTACCAGCGGGATCAGGACAAGCTATGCCAGCGTTTAACCCAAAACATACGCCAACTTACACAAACCATGGATGCCCTGCAGCTTGAACCCTGCTCTCCCTTCGTTCATCAGAACCACCTGTGGCCTCAAATGCAAGAGGTGATGCGAAAAAAAGTTACCGCCTTTCTGGATGAGTTTGATGCCCTTGAGCTTAAGCACGAGCAAGAATATGAGCTTTTTTTCAAAGGCTCTTGGCTTTTTTTCTTGCGCCACATTTGTGGTATGAGTGTCGCGAACCTGACGTCCGACAGCGATATTTTGTTTTCATCTGCTAAAAAAACTGAAGTAAACGATAAACTTTTTCCTTGGTTACG